>JAJQOW010000923.1:37500-73896 GCA_037975125.1 Latrodectus hesperus
GGAATATCCAACACGCGCGCTATGTCTCTTGCGGTCTCCGTGTGTCCTGCAGTCACTGTATGGTGCACTTCCATGACAACGTCCTCAGAAACAGTTGGCCGTCCGGAGCGCTGTTTGTCACAGGTGCAGCCTGTATCTTCGAATTTCCGCACTAAATCACGCAGAGCTTGCAGAGTACATGGGCCGCGTCGTTGTCGATGATTGCGGCGATACACACGCAAGGCTTCCGCAGCGTTCATCCCATTTTGGTAATAGAATTTGATCAATTCCCCGCGAACTTTCCTAGGAAGACTCATATCGTCGGCATGTGCGAGTTCCCGAATGAAGTGGAGTTGCCGGCTGGCAGGTTGAAGAGGTCCCTGGATCGTTGATCCTCTACCCTCTGTAATATCAGGATTGTGCAGGAGAACTATAGCTGATTCTGATTGGCTTAAAATATTTCAGTGCATAGGTGGGAGGGGCTTATTAGGATTTAGTAAAATTGCAAAGGTTTTTACATATTTAAAGTGATATAAGAGAAAATACATAATTTAATCTATTTTCAAGTTAATTATTGAAAAGTTTTTTTATTTTAATATAAAAATTTACGTTTTTATTGCATCTATTGCAAAACTTGTTGAATTTATCATTAAATAGCTTATATGCATGTTTAAACATTTACAGTTACATTTATATACAGTAGTAAGATAAAAAGTAGTAAGATAAAATATATAAATAAGTGTTAGTTTGTTAGTCATATTAATATTTAATTAGGAAATAAATATTTACAAGGTTAGTATTCTGTACTTTTTTTTTTTTTTTTTTTTTTTTCCTTATATTTCTTGTTAGTGTTAGTTGGTTATTCAATACACAGTACATTAATTTTAAATTACAATTTTTGGGTTAGTACATTATTAGTGAGGAGGCTTTTGATTTTATCCTGACATTAAACTGCCGTAGTGTGACACTTATTTGTTGAACATCTCTAAAATGAGGAACATCTTGTCCTCTCTGCTGTTGCAGCTTCTTATTTTTTTAATAGCTTCTGAGATGTTGATCCCAGAAAATACTTCCTTTATTTCCTTTAAAAGGACAAAGAGTTCACTTAATTCGCTTTTGTTTGCTTCACAGTTGGAAGCGGTTTGTTCAGCCTGGGTTGATGTTTCTGGTGCCACACTAGGGGTGGGGGTGGATCGACCAGCTGCCACTTGAGCGTAGGAGATTTCTTTTCGAACAAAGTTCGTTTTAGTTTTTGGTGCCTGTTTATTTCTAGGAAAATTGGGGCAACCTCTGTAGCTTGCAGGATGTTCACCCTGGCAATTACAACAAGTAGGTTTTCCTACTCTTTTTCCTTGGGGCATTCTTTGGTGTTGTGATTCTCGGCACATTTTACACATCTAGGAGCCATATGGCAAACTTGACTAGAGTGATGAAACCTCTGGCAATTAAAGCATTGCAAAATTATTTTTTGTCCTCTATAGTTTTCAATTTTAATACCTGATACATGACAAAGTTTGTCCATATTATATAACTTTTTAATATCAAAGCTATCGTAAAGTTGGACGAGAAAAAGGGGGAGGGGCTTATTAGTTCGCCGGCTCGTCATCCGACTAATTTTGTGGATTTTATATCCTAAAGTTGTCAAATCTTGCGCGATTTCTTCGCATTTTGTAGATAGGGGCAAATTTCTAATAACAAATTTTTTTGGTTTTTCGTTTTTTCCTCTAAATAAAATATACTCATATTTATGAGTTTCAAGAAATTTAGTAATTTCCCTGTGCTCTTCAGGGCTTTTGGGAATTAGTTTCAGGTTTTCTCCTGAATTTTTTGCCTCAATATTTTTATTAAGTTCATTTTTTAACTTTTCCATAAAATTGTAGTGGCTTTCGCCATAACGTACAATTATGGGTGGGGTTTTGACTTGCGCTGCAGTGACAGGCTGGTCATCCGTAGTAGCTGTGTCGTCCTCCGACGGGCGGAGCCCATTAAAGGTGTTGGAGGTAGCTACGGGGGTCACAGGGACACTCTCAAGCGTAGCTTTCGCTGTTTTTCTGGGGAATTCAAAGGCATCCTCACTTTCAATAATTCTTTTCTTTTTTTCTTTTTCTTAATTCCGGCAGTATTAGCCGTTTTAGTTTCGTTATTATTAACTGACATTTCACTATCAGAGTGCTGGGTGGTAGCAGGGGTAGCCAAATCAGAATCAAGACTATAGTTACCTGCACTAGAAGTCTTTTTAGTTTCTCTGGAGTTATCATTGCTTCCTTCCACTACGATGTTCAGAAGTCTGATTACTTCGTTACTGTAGTCCATTTGATTGATGCAGTATTCCCTTGATGATTCGTCAGGAGATTCATCGTAGAGGCGTTTGAAAGTCTCTTTCAAGTCCAAGTGAACTTGCCTCAGAATACTTGGGTCTTTATTTTTTTCCATTTCATCTTTGACATATTTCTCTGCAGTATTCATATTAAGTCTATTTGCAATAATGATCAGGTCTAAGCAGATTTAATAGCAATGAAAATTGCTGTATGTTTTTTTTTTATCCTATCTGCGAGAGCGCTGGTATTGCATCAGCCGGGGGTTGTGCTGCCTATCTCCAAAGTGGTGACTCAGCAAGTACGAGCAGAGCAATGTGCGTCCGATCAGAGCGGCTGCTGGAGCCAGGAGTTCCCGAATGACGACTTCGCATACTCGCTTGGTATTTTATAGGTTTCCTACGCTGAATATCTGGCGACCGGCGTTCTGTGATTGGTTTCTTGATTCTGTCACATGCAAATTTATTGCGTGCGCCCAGATCGTGTTTTATTTGCAGGTTTTCAGAACTCTTTTTTGTGTTTGCAGAACACGTCCGTTTTTAGACATATCGGTACCGTTTCAACGCTATTTAGGGTTTTCGCATGCGCTGAACATTTTGCGATGGTTAAAAGTAGACGTTACCATTCCAAAATTTCGAGTTTCTGTCACTATAACTGTAACCGCGAGGGCCACTGTGTTGCCATTCACAGAATCTCGAGCGCATATCTCAAAAGAACTATATTTGAAATATCATCTTAATCGGTTGAATTGAATGGACGCTAGAAGTGCAGATGTTGGCAAAGTTTTTTTATAATCACCCTGTATATATATATATATATATATATATATATATATATATATATATATATATATATATATATATATATATATATATATATATATATATATATATATATATATATATATATATATATATATATATATATATATATATATATATATATATATATATATATATATATATATATATATATATATATATATATATATATACATATATACATATATATATATATATATATATATATATATATATATATATATATATATATATATATATATATATATATATATATATATATATATATATATATATATATATATATATATATATATACATACATATATATATAAATTTTGCCGTATTCCTAAATATTTAAAAAAAAATGCAAAATTTTTTGATTTTATGAGTTTAACATTATTAAACGCAAGCAGGTATCTTATCTCTTTGTATCAATACATTTATCTGCAAATCATATTTATGTGTAGCTTATATAATCTAAATATTTCTTTTTAAAATTCTTTAATTTTAAGTACATAGCCCTCATGTTTTTTACATGCAAATATTCGTTTTAAAATGATTTAATTGCGTAAATTATTAACAAACCATCCCTACTCTGTAAATCCTAATTTACAGCTCAATTATTTTTTCTTAAACTAATATATAAGAGAATAAACTATGTGATGCGTAGATCCCCATAATGAAAACTTAATTATTTCTTTGTTTTTATGAAAATCACTCTGCCAGAAATTTCTTTACTGTTGACAATATTGTTTTTCCATTATTCAATTTTGCTTTTAATAATTGTCTTATTTTCATATCAGGATAATTCAGCTCAATTATAAAAGAGGGCTACTGAATTAAATCCTTTTTATGAGCTGTATTTGGTAAAAACTTTATTTCAAAACTCTCCAATAGAATTACTTCATCATTTTACCTTTTTTTTAAAAAAAATACTATTTCTCCCATGTAACTGTAATGCTACATTTTCCCCCTGTTCTGAGAGTTTTTTTTCCACCACTTCATCATGACAAATTTGTGCTGGTCAATTTTAAGTCAAAGTTGCCTTTATGAAAATTTAGTTCGTTTTCCTTTTTTTATAATCAAACTCTATGTGTGCAGTCAGCTTCTGCATTCTTTAATCTTTGACTGATATCAGGAAAATGAGTTAATGAAAGTTATGATTATCGATAATTTTATGATTTTGAAAATAATCGTATTATGAAAACGTAACATTGTATTTTGATAAGCATATTGTAAAATACTTTATTGCTTCTAACAAAAAAAGATTTTCAATAACTTTTAAATTATTGAAATATAAAACCATAGTATGAATTTTTTTATCTTTATCTGTTCATTGATTGAAATACTTGAAATTGCTGAATTTATCTATTTTTACTATTATTTCAAATATTTGCTCAAAAATTCACTGTTCATCTTATTGTAATAAATGTATTTTTATCTATAAAATTAGTATTTTAATGAAAATAAATTTAAGGTGTCTAAATAATTATTTTTTTTAATAATAATTCAACAATATTAAATTATTGAGTATTAAATGCAAAAACATTGAGACTATATTTTTATTAACACAAATGTACCATATGTACCACATATGAAGATTGGAAAAAATTAATAAACACAAACTATATATATTTCCTGTTTTTAATCAAAATTGAAATAATTTGCTATAAATTAAAAAGAACTAACATCAATGACTACATGAACAAAAAAATATATATGTAATTCCATTATTTAAATAATGAACATTATAAGGCTTAAATTTATCACCTTTTAAATTGCTTATATTTTTAAATGTATTTCTTCTTTAATTCAAATTTTTAACTTGAACACATGCTACTTAAAATATTTAATAATTTGACTCTTTTTATTAACTTCTAGCTAAAATCATTTTATTTTAAAAAATCAAAGTTTGTTATCGTTAATGAACTAACTTTAAAATTTTTTTAATTTCATATTATTTCCAACAATTAAAATTTATCTAGAGCCATTTCATATATATTATGTTTGATTTCTTATGTGAATTAATTGCATGGAGTAAAATTTTAACTATTTAAAATTTAACGTCTTATTCCCTTTAACTTATATTGCTTTATTAGATAAGTAGCATTTACCTTATACATTTTATGTAAATTTAAAATGATATTGATTATTATTTGGATTTAAATAATATTGTACATTGTACGCGTAGAATCATAGAAAAGAAAAGGTCATTTTTAAAAAGACTTGGAAAAATAATTTTGCTTGAAACAGTGCTAATTCTTTACAAAAAGAACTCTAATTGAAAAAAAGATAATACTATTTTGTATATTTTAGGGAAATAATTTTATCACTGCTTTTTCATCAGATAATTTTTTATCAAATTTAGTTTTTAATTCAGTAACTGTGTCAATTTTTACAATTTTAAATTACGTAATTGCTGAATTATCAGTCAGTTAACTATTTGTTTCATTTATTTGATCAATTAAGTTATGATTATGAATTAGTTAAGCAAAATGAATTGCGATTTCTACACTTAAAAATACTTTAAGTACTTTGTTTGTATTAAAATTTTTGCTGAAATAATATTTTGTTTCTTGCAAATAATTTATTGTTCCAGATATGCTTATGTATATTAGATATATAATTAGTTTTTTTTTTTTTTTTTTTTTTTGTAATTTTAATGGTTGATAAAATATTGTATATTGATGATTATTAAGGATATTCACTTCCAGAGTTATATTTTGCTTTTAGCGTCCAATTAAAAACATTTTCAAGAAATGAATTCTATTGATGAATGAATGATTTGAACATATGTCTCCCCATTATTTTGTGGACCAGTGCCATTGCTCCCGTTTTCATTTATACAAGTTGTTTAACTAGAAGGTGTTTCCATCTATTGGTAATATAGTAAAGCTTTCCTGCGAGGTTTGAAAATTTCATTTTAACTAATATATTTATGTGTGAGTCCTTTACAAAAAAAAATAATAAAAATAAAAAAGAAAGAAAGGAAGGAAAAATTTTCCTTGTGAAACATAATTTAAATTATCAAATTCTTAGAAAATTTCTTCTTTCTCGGAAATCAAAGAAGTTTGAAAATTGTACAATATATTAAATGTAAATATTTACACAGTTTATGTATGGAAAAATATTTATATTGTGAAAATGTTTCAGATGTAAATTCATATTCTAACAAAACTTATAGTTCTCTTTTTTTACTGTAAATTTACTCCCTGTGAAAAGAAAAGCAAAATAACTTCTACAAAGCCGATGATAAATTAAGCCAAAAATAAATTAATTTGTTTTATTCATGGTACTTGTTATCGATATAATTCAAATTCAATTATTAAGTGAGTGTAAAGCAAAAATTTTTTAACACATAGGAAATTATAAAATTAGATAATAAAAATTCTCAAATATTTAAATTGATTGAAATTTCCATTGTTCTGAGAGAGCAGATTATTTATGAATATTTATTCGAAATTTGGTCTCAAATGAGTCAACAATTGACAATATTGTGTTAATCCTTTTCTAAACTTTTTATAGGTCCTTGGGCCAAAGTAACTGCATTTTTATACATCAGATATTAATTACACAAGAACACAGAAATGCATTTTTTTCTACACTGACATTTCTCTTCCTATTTTAACACATTTATAAATTTCAAATCATAACACTGAATTCATGGAAATTTGTTTTCTATCATTTTTAATTTCAAAACTATAAATTTCTTGCGTTTAGTTGTAACACAATCTAGCTTTTGCAATCTTCTTGAAAAAAATATATCTAGAAATAAAGTAATAAGAATTACTCAAATGAAATATTCCCATTTATCAGGGAATTTAAATACCGGTTAAATATCATAATACTGAAGGTAATAAAGTGTGGTAAATATTTATATTGACTACGGCAAAAATTTTAACATGAATTTGTACTTTTAAAAAACTTATTCTAGCTTAAATTTGACCAAAAATATAAATTAAATCATAGAAATGTTTTAAAGTTCTGGTAAAATTATTCATACTATCGAGTACATTTAATTCAATATTTACACTATATTTATAAAATACAACCATAATAGAATTTATTTCAAAAGGTACTACTAGAAATATAAAATTCCATACAAAATTATAATCAAAAGATCAGTATAATCAAAAAATAAATTTGCTATAAAAATATAAAAATGTAAGAAAAGTTTGGTTTATATTCTGCTGACATTTTTAAATCCGATAACTGATCTGTACTCTGGTTATATTTTAAGGAGAGTTTTGAACTATATATATTCATATCAGAAAGGAGAATCAAACCCATAGACTTTAGAATTTAAAATAAGAGTGCTGATTTTTCTATTAACATCTTCTGCTGAAAATTAGTAATATAACAAGTGAGAAATTGTGAATCTGAGTAGTTATCTATTATCTTTTTAAGTGTCTACGCGAGAAGGAAAATTTAAATAAAAAGCTTATATTGATAAGGCAAGAGAAATTTTTTAAACGTACATTATTTTACAAGATTTTTTATTTTTATAAACACTAGTTAAATGAAATGCTATCTTTAAATACTTAAAAGCAATAAATTACTTAAAATATATTCAATTAACAATCCTTTTCCTTTTAAAAAAAAAGTTTGAAATGGCTTGTATAAAAAATTTTCGAAAAACTTAACTGACTAATTTATAAAAATAAATAAATATATCGTAATTAGATCTTTTGAAGTAAATAGAATTAATAAAATCTGTGTAAATTGTTTAAAAAAATTCAAACACACTTCAGATTGCTTATTGAATCTAATAAATAAATAGTTATTAAAAAAAGTATCTAAGTCATTTTAAAAAGATTTTTTTAAAAAAATACTCATTTAATCCCTTAATTTCGAAATTTGAATTGAACTTCTGCTTTTGAAACTAATTAAATTTCTAACAATGTAGGGGAAAGAGATGGAAGTTCATTTGACAAAAACGATTTTAATAATGACCAGCTGAGAAAAGTAAATTTATTATTCCTTATTATGCAAATAATGCGAGAAAAATTGCTGAATGATAGGACAGAAAAAAAATTGCATTCAAATATATTAGTAATTAATAACTAAAATGAAAGTACTTAATAATTAAATGGTTTGAAACAGATTAAAACTTTTGTTTTATAAAATAAATAGTGTTATAAAGTGAGTCTGAAAAAAAGATGAATAAATGAATCACTGAAAGGAATTACGAGAGAGTCCAATTTAAATCAGATGAGATTGTGGCAAGTATGTAGCAAGTAAACTATAAAACAGATTAAAACTTTTGTTTATAAAATAAATAGTGTTATAAAGTGAGTCTAAAAAAAGATGAATAAATGAATCACTGAAAGGAATTACAAGAGAGTCCAATTTAAATCAGATGAGATTGTGGCAAGTATGTAGCAAGTAAACTATAATACAGATTAAAACTTTTGTTTATAAAATAAATAGTGTTATAAAGTGAGTCTAAAAAAGATGAATAAATGAATACTGAAAGGAATTACAAGAGAGTCCAATTTAAATCAGATGAGATTGTGGCAAGTATGTAGCAAGTAAACTATAAAACAGATTAAAACTTTTGTTTATAAAATAAATAGTGTTATAAAGTGAGTCTAAAAAAAGATGAATAAATGAATCACTGAAAGGAATTACAAGAGAGTCCAATTTAAATCAGATGAGATTGTGGTAAGTATGTAGCAAGTAAACTATAAAACAGATTAAAACTTTTGTTTATAAAATAAATAGTGTTATAAAGTGAGTCTAAAAAAAGATGAATAAATGAATCACTGAAAGGAATTACGAGAGAGTCCAATTTAAATCAGATGAGATTGTGGCAAGTATGTAGCAAGTAAACTATAAAATTTCAGACTTTGTAATTCATGGTTTGGCAACAGAATTAAAGATAAACGTGTCAATATTTTCCAATAAAATTAATTTCAGCGTTATTAAAATTCTACTGGTAACTTACTATATTACTATAGTGGGGAGAAGATTAACTTTTTATTAATATCAATAGTGGTTCACTCTACTTCAAACTTTAATATCTTTGTATTAAAGTTTATAAGCTATATTAAGTCAATTATTTTATTTTTCTGTCTGGAAAACTGACTTTCCTCAGTCCTTCATTTTAGGATACTGCAGACGTAGCTTTTTAATACATCTCTGCTGGAAGATATTTTCCAGACAAATCATTCTTTCGATAGAATAATCGTATGGGTTTGAAATAACCTGAATACATTTTTAGTTCATTTTTAGCATTCATTCAACATAATAGTCATATACGTTTAAAATATCTAAAGATACTTTTAATTCATGGAAAAATATTCCTTAAATAAATTTATCTGATCTTTACTAATTTTTGTGAATACCAGTGAATATGTAAGCAAAGTTTTATTGTTAAATTAACAATTTGGTTCATTTTATTAGATACCTTAATTTCATTTTACACAGATGATTAGACATAAGTACATTTTGAATGCTCAGTTTAATTTAATGTTGTTTTATAAATTTATCCTATCTTGGTCCATTACTTCAGCTCAAATATTAATTTAATGTATAAATTATGATTTTATATGCTTATTTCTACTTCAGATACCTAACTTTTACAGAACATGTAACCAAATTTTCAATAATACTAATAATAACATTAATAATATTTTTAGTAGTTTTATCATGAAAACTTCAGTTTTTCAAATAATTAATTTTATGATTTTGAATTTTTATTTAAACAGATAACAAAAGAACTTATATATATACTTATATATATGTATATATATACATATATGTATATATATATATATATATATATATATGTATGTATTTATATATATATATATATATATATGTGTATATATATATATATATATATATATATATATATATATATATATATATATATATATATATATATATATATATATATATATATATATATATATATATATATATATATATATATATATATATATATATATATATATATATATATATATATATATATATATATATATATATATATATATATATATATATATATATATATATATATGTATATATGTATATATATATATATATATATGTATATATATATATATATAAATATATATATATATATATATATATAAATATATATATATATATATATATATATATATATTATATATATATATATATATATATATATATATATATATATATATATATATATATATATATATATATATATATATATATATATATATATATATATATATATATATTTATTTCTTTATTTATTTATTTATTTATTTATTTTCATATTCTATAAATAATCCCCACACAGTATGAAACAGGCTACATTGTAAGATCATACATGATTCAACATATTTATTTATCATATTACGGTCACATATGATGATCATATTTATTATAAGATTATCAAAAAAACCTTCATTAATTTTTGAATTTGTGAATCATAGAAAAGTTTTCAGACAGTAAAGAAAGCAAAAATCATATCCTCAACTTTCGAAGAAATCTAAAATGTGAGTAGTATGTTCACATTTTTGGAGTGCTATGTTCTCCATCCTATGGGACACACATGCACTGAGAGTTCAGCAAACCCGTGCAATATCCGTGCGAGTAATGATGATATCGACACCATCCAGTGCAGCTGTTCACATCCGGGCAATAAGGAAGGAAATAAACTTCTTGCTGAACTAAAAATAGAAGGAAAATTTTAACAGTGCTTATTCAAATTAATTGGTTTATTAAACAATCATGCCAAACAATTTACTTTAAGCAAAATTATAATTTATAATGATAAAAATAAATTTCATTGAATATTACACATAAATAAAAACAAATCACATTTTTCAAAAATTGTTTGATACCATGACTAAAAAGTGTGTGTGTGTTCAGCTAGTAAAATAAGCGAACTTTTTTACTCATATATGACAAATAACAAATTGTTTCTTAAAATAAATTCACAGTCATTTTGAGAAACATTTATAATCCCAGTTTTCCAAAAAACTTTTTTTTATTTAAAATGAAAATTTGATGGAAAACTGCATACTTTGTAATTAATATAACCTACATGGCTGACTTCTTGAATAGCAAAATGTGAAACTTATTTCAATAATATAAGATTTATTTTTGTATATAGAAGTTAAATTTTAATAATAATCACTTAAATCATTATGTCATACAGGATTTTAAGTAAAACGTGGTATTGACTTTTTTGTTTCAAATCAAAAAAATCTATTTACTTCATTTAATAAATCTGAAGATAAAGTAAATATATATATATATATATATATATATATATATATATATATATATATATATATATATATATATAGGTTATTGCGATTTATTATTACAGTTACAATAATTGTTTCAAGTAAATCTTCTAATATAGTATTACCATTTTCTTTTAATACGATGCATTATATTAAATTTTCCTGAAAGTAAATAAATATTATTTAAAAAAATTTTTGACAACTATCATGATAACAGCTATTTTCCCAAAAGGCTTACGTCAATTTTTGATTTGATACTGCCATTATAAGCTAATTTAAACAAACTATCAACTTTATCTTTTGCTATTTTTCCAGAGCTAGACATTGTAAATTTGTAGTTGAATTCAAAATTTATTAAAATGTTGTAAATAATGAGTAAATCATGATAAATAAATTTATGTCCTATTTGAATTAAAGAAAAATTTATCACTATTTTGAAAAAATAGAACAAAAGGATTTTGTAGCATTTAAAACATAAAAGATAGTTCAACTTAAAGATTTTTTCTAAGTTTTATCTTCCAGGATAGGAGCGCATGGTTCTCGTAATTCATTAATAAGTTTAAAATTGATAAAAATCCTTCTAGACATAGTAGTAAATAATTTTTTTCCATTTTTTTGTTCGAATATCATATGAAAATAAATATAGTACCTTCTGAAAAAAACAAGCTTTTTATTCATTATGTTGCTGTTACTAATGATATTTGGACAAGCCTAGCTCGATGTGCCTTGTCTATGAGAATTAAGTCAGTAGAGTGCGTTTTTCCTTAAATCAGAGTATCACGTAGGTGAAAGTACGGCTCTGCTCTTCAAATCCTCCGATAGATGGCACCACATTAGGATCAACTTCCATAATTTTTACATGTATCTGAAGGGGGAGGAAATATTCTCCAGACCTTTGCACCCATGGTAACTGTTCAACGACCGACCACAGGACTTTCGATTCCACAGATTTAACGAGCACGTATATCGCATGTACTCGGTGGGTCTTTGGCGGCATTGGGAATCAAACCCCACCCTTCCGGACGGAAAGAAAATTGCCTAAGCGCTAGGCTATCTTGGCCATTATTCGTTATATTATTCTGTAATAAGCGGCAGATTTTTTCTGAATTTAATTATATAATAACTTTATACTCTTATAACAGTTTTTTTTATTTAGCTTACAAATAAATCCAAGATATTTTTATATCTTATATATATATATATATATATATATATATATATATATATATATATATATATATATATATATATATATATATATATATATATATATATATTTATATATATATATATACATATATACATATGTACATATACATATATATATATATATATACATATATATATATATATATATATATACATATATATATAAATATATATATATATATATATATATATACATATATATATATATATATATATATATATATATACATATATATATATATACATATATATACATATATATATATATACATATATATACATATATATATATATATATATATATATATATATATATATATATATATATATATATATATATATATATATATATATATATATATATATATATATATATATATATATATACATATATATATATATATATATATATATATATATATATATATATATATATATATATATATATATATATATATATATATATATATATATATATATATATATATATATATATATATATATACATATATATATATATATATATATATATATATACATATACATATATATATACATATATATATATATATATATATACATATATATATATATATATATATATACATATATATATATATATATATATATATATATATATATACATATATATATATATATATATATATATATATACATATACATATATATATATACATATATATATATATATACATATACATATATATATATATACATATATATATATATACATATATATACATATATATATATATATATATATATATATATATATATATATATATATATATATATATATATATATATATATATATATATATATATATATATATATATATACATATATATACATATATATACATATATACATATATATACATATACATACATATATACATATATATACATATACATATATATATATATATATATATATATATATATATATATATATATATATATATATATATATATATATATATATATATATATATATATATATATATATATATATATATATATATATTGATGTAAGTTTCTACAGTGAACAAGTTGAATGATTCAGAATAAAAAAGACATAATTCATAATACCACAAATATACCAAAATAAATAAGAAATTTAAAGGACACAAAAAGAAATTGAATTAAAATTTAATTTAAGAAAATGAAAATTAATTAGAAATAACTTCAAGAGATGTGGAATAAAAGCACACAACCTTCTCATTAAAAAAGCTGAAGACAAAGGAAATGTATTTCAAATTAACTTACTTAAAGATCCTTTTGAATAAAAAATAAATAAAGTTTATCCAATATTTTTGAACAAATTAAAAACGAAAAGAATTATGGGAAAATTAAAATGAATTGAAAGGAAATAAGAAACAAGGAACATAATTCTGCAATACAATTCTCTTGTAGAAATATGCAAGCAGTTTCTAAAAATTACAAAATATCTTAATAAAACAGTTATTTTTTAGATAAAAAATATTGACTAATCTAAAATATCTTACAGAATTTCAATAATATGTAAATGAAAATGGCTTCAAATTGAAAAGTAACTTACGGCTAATCGAAGTTAAGCGTAGTAAAATCATTCCCACAAGCGATTGAATGAAACATTTTTATTGGTGAAATTCCAAATAATTGTAAATAAGAAGATAATGCAATGTTATCGTAATAAAATGAAATAATGTAAATAAATAAAAACAAACCAAAACAACAAAGAATAAATTATAGAGTAAAATAGATAAAACATTCCTAAAATGATTTAATGAATAGGTCAATGTAATAATTACAGTATCGAAGATGTCTGAAGAAAAACTTGGTTATGTAACTAAAATTCATTAAAAAGGTTCATCAAGAAACAACTTGAAAAACCATAATAAGATGAGTTTGACTGATATGGCCTAGTCGAAATAAGTATTTTCCAAAACGAAAAATGGTGAGTTATTTAGCCATGTTTACGAAGATTATTCTCTTCGCCAAGGATGACTTGGGGGCACGGAAAATAGGTGGTGGTTGCAATGACATTCTAGTGAAAAAAATACCTCTTGGATATCAGACTACATCTGAGTGTCTTCTGTTTGGTAACTGCTTCTAAAGTATGAGGAACTACTTTCAAGGTTATGATTGCACACCCACTAGATGTCCTTCTGCGTAAAATGTCACCATTTCCTCCTCTTGTTGTGAAGGAGTGTGAAAATGTCTAATTATCAGGTATTGTTGGAAAAATAACTAAAAATTAAAAAATTTTAACACTATTCTTCAAGAGAGCATTTTACTGTTTTAATGTTATAAAAAGCTTCTTTCAGTATCCTAACTCACAAGATTAAGGTTAGGAATGTGTGTGTATGTCACGTTTTTTCTATATTTTTTTAGAATTCGTGTTTAATTTCGTTTCAATACTTTTAAAGCATAATTCAGCATATGCATTAAGTGTGTTAAAGTTTATATAGTTTCTTTAAATTTTCCTCATGAAGCTTTTAATTTTCAAGCATAATTAGTCCATTAATTATTGTTATTAATGTGTTTACAATTTTCCATCCCACACATAATTTTAAAGAAAAAGAACTTTAAATCATGCTTGCACTGATTGAAAATTAACCACCAAATGTTGTTTGCCTTGTAAAAAAGATGATTAAATGATTATAAATAATCTTTTTTAGTAAAAAGATTAACTATAGATGATTAAAAAAGATGATAAATTATAAAAATGATTAAAAAAAGAGGACTTTAAATCATCCTTGCACTGGTTGAAATTTAATCACCAAGTGTTGTTTTTCTTTTGCTCTTTTTTCTGTTCTGTTTTCAATTTGCGTAGCTTAAACCAAAATGAAATAACTTGCCGAAACATGCGTTCAGCATTCAGGAAATGATTCAAGAATTCAAGCAAAAATCACTTTGACAAATTTAAGTTCCAAATCAAATGAACCGAAGCAAACGAGCCACAATCGAAATAGATTTCATATCCCCGAAGCTAATCGATGATGATTAAATGACTTTATATCAACGTGGACGTAGCTCAAATCTATTTGAACGAGCTTGTGTGTCCATAGTTTGTAAGCTCGTGGAACAATCATTATGCTAATGCTCCTAGACATTTTCTTAATTTCAAATTAAAGCAGTTTATGCCACCGATTCCCTAACCAAAATAGATGAGACAAGTTTAAAAGCATTGAAACAAAACTAAGCAGATTTTATCAACCTGCGCATGACTCATATCCATTCAAATCGCTGGGAAACTATGGCTTTGTTGTTCACGGTACCAAGTGCTGTTTTTCAATAATGCTCATCTGAATAATTGCGAATCAAACGAGTTGAATATGCAAATTCATTACCTGAATTGAAGAATATTTTTCTGAAAGTCAGTGTACCCGGGTTAAATAGTGTATGTCTACATGTATGTGGATAAATACCTGGAACCAGGGGGTACGTGTACCTTCCTGGGGCTTGAGCAGCCACCAGGCGCGTCGGCAAGTGGTGGATAGCCGAATGTCCTGTAGGAATGATAGGATAGCCTTGAATATAGAATCAGAGGCCGCGAACCAGCTCCCGTAAACCCTGGTGTTATGCGATCCATGCCTAGGGCTAATTGGCACCGCGGTATTGGTGACTTAATGGAGCCTCTAGTTGCTTGGCGAACTTCTAGAGTAATTTGCCTTGCCCTGTAACTCAGGCAATACTGGGTGGACTTATATTACCTGAGCTTTTTAATTGTTATCTTGTGGCTGAAAAGACACAAGCAGTAACAATCCTTTCTGCATTTGCAGGTGAAGCCTCTAAAGTAGACCTTGTTATAAAAGACAAGGGAACTCTGAGGCAATCTGTAAAGGGGCAGCAATGAATCATTCACTTGATGTAGAAATGACCTCCAAACCATTTTCTTCTGGTGAAAGTCAGGAAGCTATTCCTAGCATTACTGACTTTCTGACCAGATGGGACTGTTTCAGCAAGACCTTATCTGCTGGAAATGTCATATGCAAAAGGAAACGACAGAGCATGTCATTTACGAATGCGAGGCTCTTGCCCTCCCTAGATTAACTTCCTTAGGCTTCATCCATACTAGAGAGTTACACCTAGACTCCATTAAAGGGTTATCGGACTTTATTAATAGAGTGGGTGACTCGAGCAACTGGAACTAGGAAACATTGGGTTTGGAGTTAATGGTACAAAATGCTGATAAAAGCAGAGGTGCCCAATGACATACAAACCCAATTTTAAGAAGAAGTAGGAGAAGAAGATGTGGATAAATAAACAAGAAAGTGTTCCATTAGAAACAAAATAAAACAACGTTGGTATTAACCCATATCTGAAGGGAACAGGTAGCTACTTCTGGGTTAATAAGACTTCCATAATTATCAGGATTATCACAAATAACTAATCTCTAGATTAACTGTTCCTAAAAGTACTTTAGGTTCAAATATTCATTGAGTTCCTTGGCTCAAAATGACAGTTAAAGTTTAACAATTAATTCGTTAAATGGAATTACAATCTATAGCAAAATGATAAATCATTCAAAATATCACTCTTTTTAATAGAACTCTGCCAGCGATGAATTTCAAAAAATTAAAGCAAACAAAAGAAGTTATATTTTTTAAAATAAATTATAAAATAAAAAAACACTGACTTAGTTTCACACAGTCAAACATATTTTGAAATTTCAGTGTTCCATAAATAAAAGACCCACATTTCTGCATTTAAAGACATTTGATGCTTCAAAAATAATTTAATTTGTTTTTCAAAATCACATGTAAACTAGAACTCTGCATTACAAAAAAGTGCAAACGTTAATATCAAAACCTTCAAATTTAACCTAATTGTTTTTCAAGTAAGAATTCTTATCGAGGAGAATTATCTAATCTAGAAATTAAAAAAAAATTGTTTAATAAAGGCCAAGAAAAAACCAGAACATGAAATAAGTAAGATCTTTACACATTCTAAAACTTCCACTTATAATGTTTAATGGAATGGAACAAAGAATAGATATCAAGATTTTTAGATAACTTTTTTAAGCATGGAAAGAAAAAGAGCTTGTCTACTCATAAACTTACAAAAATTATCTTAAATATAACATTCTGGGTCACTTAAAGTAGAAATTCAAATTTTGTTTTTCGGAAATTAAAAAGAATAACAAAACTTTTAAATCAATTTAAAGAAAAAAGCGCCCAAGAATAGAGAACTGTACAGAGGTTAAAATGCGCTACGCGTGCGATAAAGTGCGCCAAACTGGCTTAACGGTTCGGAATGCATTTTCATGTAGAGATTATTGTTTTATAACTTAAGAGATGATTTTATGACATGTGCGAAATTCATTTTGAGTGCAATTCTTGCGTTTAAATAGTAATTTTATTTGTTTACAATTTAAGAATATGCTACGTTATTGGACTTCGAATAGTTTATGTTATATCAAATTTTCGGAAGATATATTGCTGATAATTTTTAAAATATTGTTTCGAAATTTTGAAAACTATATTGTTTGAATTTTTTAAGTCAAATTCTTTCGAATTTTCATTTCGTGGACCGATAAAAGATCGGTACGGGGAGCTAATCGTGTGCCGATTCAGTTTGATTCATACATCGCAGAGTATGAGTGGTGGAGAAAGAATAAAGAAAATACATTAGAAGAATACTTCGAAGCTCTTAAAAATATACTTTTCTTGGCTGGGAGAGTAATTTTATTTTTCATTAAAATTTCATTCACAGCGATTATTAGGAATTCTAGTTTTTTATAAAAATGCATGTTTACATAAGTAAATACATCTTTAAGTAAGCTTGCTTGAGAGTTTCACGTTAGTGTCAAATTATGCCGTGCTGAATTTTTTTGAAGGAAAGCGTTACACACCCGGTTAGTTAAAATTCGAGTTTGCATAAAAAATACAATTTGTCAACGTTAGAAGTTTAGCTGTATTGCCGGTAGAGCTACACTGAAGTTTTTTAAGGTGAGCGCAATGAAGCTGCAAAACCACTGGTATGACCAGCCTGTTGCCAAAGGGCACAAGGGCATCACCAGGAAATATCAAGACCCTACTTTTCTGATGCCATCTGACATCATGGAAAAAACATACATGTTTGACAAGACATTTGATGTAGTTTTTCCAACTAGAGAGGAATGGGATAACAACATGTTTGAAACTAAAACAGGAGATCTAATCTGGTACACAGATGGATCACTGAAGAACAGCCTCTCAGGTCTGGGAGTTTGTGGCGTGTCACCAAGAATCAGCTTGTCTGTAAGCCTTGGGCGATACGCTTCGGTCTTCCAGGCAGAAGTTTTGGCCATTATCCACTGTCTGCAACTGAATATGAAGAAGGGCTACTACGATAAGCGGATTCTCATTTTCAGTGACAGTCAAGCCGCTTTAAAAGCGCTTAATTCCTTCGAAATCAAATCTAAAATGATTCTGGAGTGTAGAAACCTTCTTACAGAACTGGCAACTAGAAACAGGGTGATCCTTGTATGGGTACCAGGGCATAAAGGTATCGAAGGCAATGAAAGGGCTGATGAGCTTGCTAAACAAGGATCGTCTTTTGTTCCCATTGGTCCAGAACCTTTTTGTGGGATCAATTTGAAGACCGCAAAAACCAATGTTCTCAGATGGGAAAAACGGAAGATGTATGAAGCTTGGCTCAAATCTCCTGGTCAAACCCACGCTAAAGGTATGATCTGTAGATCATCAGCTAGGATTTCCTATGAAATTCTAAGATGCTCTAGGCAGAAGATACGTTTAATCGTAGGCTTCATAACTGGGCACTACTATTTCAGAAAACATCTCCATAAAATGGGACTGTTTCAGCAAGATCCTATCTGCAGGAAATGTCATATGCAAGAGGAAACGGCCAAGCATATCATTTATGAATGCGAGGCTCTTGCCCTCCCTAGATTAACCTCTTTAGGCATCATCCATACTAGAGAGTTGCACCTAGATTCCATTAAAGGGTTATCAGACTTTATTAATAAAGTGGGTGATCCGAGCAAATGGAACTAAGAAACATTGGGTTTGGAGTTAACAGTACAAAATGCTGATAAAAGCAGAGGTGCTCAATGACATACAAACCCAACTCGAAGAAGAAGAAGAAAAAGAAGGTGAGCGCAAATGCACGATACATTAATATTCGAGTTTCAATAAATTCGTTTCTTGTTATTAGAATTTTAATACTATGGTACTTAATTGTTATGAAATATTCGAAATTTTGATATTTGGAATTCGAAAAAGCGCATGATTTCAAAATTGAAGTTCGAACGTGATCAGTATTGGTTACCGGATATTGCGCGTAGGGTTAAAACGTAGTTTAGGTTGGCGATAAAGCTGGAAATCGCGCGCCCATTCCAAACCTGTACAGCTCCATCTTCTTTTACCGAAAAAGGAAGAAAATGACTTAGGCGGTTGCTATTTGGGAAAATAATTTTCATGGTAATAAATCAGAATTGAAAGATCAAATGCTAATATTTATTACTGTAATGATTTATCAACGAAACCTTGTACCCCTCTACTTGTCAGAGACTATAGTAACTTTGTGATGGTAAGGAGAGATTTTACATATAATGCAAAATGCAGAATGCAACAACAATTTCTAAAAAAATAAATTCTAATCGTTATCAACAACTGGTTTTCTTACTCTTTATAGATTTTATATTATTTCTAAGTGTGTACACTGCTAATATCATCAAGATAATAAGTTATCGCATATATCAAAATCAATAAAAAAATTACTTCAGATAAAAAGAACTAAGGTTTAAGGTGGCCAATCTTTAGCCCAGATTTGATTTCCATAAAAATCTTGAAAGAGTCATTTGGCTCGTAAGCATTGTTCAAATAACAATCTAGATAATTCTGTGAACGAATTGAAAGTGATTGTTATGGATAAATAAAATAAAACTTCTAAGGTCTTATCCTAAAGACCTGATAAATTTAATTAAATATTAATCCAATCCAATTCCATAAAGTTGTCTAGAACAATGGAGTTAATATCTTTTCAATTTTACAGAAGGATTATTTTAACTGATGTTTTTATTATTCTGTGGCATGCATTTGAATTGAAAATTTTCAAATTATTGATAAAATATTTAGTACATGTAAATATCACTTAAAACATAGTATGTATATGTTTTATATATTATTTTCTAAGTAAACTAACTCTAAAAAATTTATAACGTTTACAATAAAATTATATAAAACTCACTAGTCTTATAATTTTATGCCACATTATAAATTGAATATTAGGTGAAAATGTATTTATCAGTTTTAGTAAAGTTTTCTTCAAAATGAAAAATTTTGAAGTTAATAGAAATCAAATTATTCATTAAATCTGATTTTAAACAATGAATATTTTAAAAAAATCATTAAACTAGGTTTAGTTAATGCCGACGAGTGGCTGAGTGGTTAGCGCTCTTCATCCCTGAGCTGTGGGTCCTGGGTTCGAATCCCTGTTCGGGCATGGATGTTACTTTCTTTCTGCGTTCTCTCTGTGTTTTTCTGTCCTTTCTTCCGTGATGATGTATGAATGTGGTCCACCCTATAAACGGGTTTGTGGTGGTATGACGCGGGTAACGCTACTCGCCTCCGTGACTTGGTTCACAAGTGCCCACTGGGAAAAACAAATGAGTAGCAGTTTCTGGCCTTGTTATGGCATAGGGTTCAACCCCAAGTGCCCACAGTCGGAAAAAAAGATTTAGTTAATGTTTTATTTACAAATAAGATGTAACTTGAAATTTTTTAAAACATTCAGATTTTTTTTATTTTTATTTATTTATTTATTTATTTATTTTTTTTTTGAAAATTTGTCAGAAAAAAACCAAACATATTCCAGTGAAAATTGTCTAAATATTCAAATACATTTGCATCCCTTCCATTTTAATATAAATTATAAGCTAACTGCTTATAGTCATTCTCCCTTTCTTCTAGGATACTGTGAAAATAAATTATAGCTGCTTAAGACAAAAATTAAAATATGAATTTCAGAAAAGTTTAAAAAATACGTTTCTTAAATATATAATAAATAATTTTTAAAAAAAATAATATTTTTAATAATTCTTGGTAACTTGGTTTTTATTATACATTAAATTTTATTTATTATGCACATTATATTTAAATCATAATTCAAATATTTTATTAACAAATTAATTTTAAGCTAAGTATTTGAATTAAATAATGGTATATTTTGAATATAATACTCGTCTAAAAATTAAATCATTAATTAATTTTTCACTTCTAAAATTAACTGTTAATGAGAAAATTTATGTATATTGTTATGGATATTCTCAAGTATAAAATATTTATATACTAAAATATTCTAACGAAGATAAATTAATGTAAGAAAACTGATTACTTATACATTTTCAGAAAATATATACTTTAAATATTAAAAATAAAACAAGTGAAAAATTTTAATTATTTTGTTTCGAGTAAATTAAAAAGTGAATATATTTGCAGAGAAAATATATTAAATTATTTATAAAAAACAGCAAATATTAGTATTACATTCAGATATGTACAAATAAATAAATTGTAAAAATAAACTAATATACGATATTACTCCTTTTTCAATAACATTTTACCAATATAAGTAACACATAAATAAAACACTACATAAACATAATATTGTATTAAAATTTTCAAAAGTTTCTTTTTCAAACAATAAGCAAAAAAGCATAAAAAACAAAATAAATCAATATTTTTTACGTAAATGCTGTAATATGCAACCAATTCAAAATTTACACTAATATTACATTGATTCAATTTGATAAATCAACGTAATATTAAACATTGAAAGTTAAAATTTTCCTTTTTGTAATGAAAAAAAATTAAATTTAATACTTCATTACTCTAGAACATTGATGTATCAAGAGAGTATTTCTAATTTAAATATTTGTATTTGTGAATGTGAAAGTATTTAATATTTCTTTAACTCTTCTTTCTTGTAAAAGTTATTATAATCCATAATTAGTTGTTTTGAAATTTACAGTTTATTACAAATTTTGAAATATTTCTATTATGATTATCTTAAAATATTTTAATTGAATTTGAGAATTTAGTGCAAAAATTAGTGATCATGTTGTACTTATTTAAAATATATAATTAGTGATAATATTGTGTAATGAGTTAAGAAGATATGTATTATTCTTCTATTCAATATTTTATTTTCTATTTCATGCATTATTTAGAGTATTATTTTTCTATTTTAGAAACTATTCAAAATTTTAGCACAATATCACTTAATGCTATTTAACTATTATTATTTTCAAAAATTTTAAAATAAAAATCAAAACAATATTTTTATTAAGGGAGAGAAAAAAATTTAAAAATATGCTGAGTTTAACATCCAGTTATTTAATCTGACTAAAATTGGAACATCTATTACAATTTTGACATAAAATAACATTGATTTAGCAAACCAAATGCCTGATACTTCAAAATATGTACTGAAATGCTTCATTTACTTACTTTCTCTGAAAGAAACCGTATTTCGTTCCGAGCATTTTGAAGGTGGAACGCATCGACCGCTGTTGCTTCTAACAAGATCGCCGTCGCAAATACAGCCAGGTACACACAACTGAGCGCATGGTATGGTTTTATTAGAATTTGTACAATCTTTTTGGCAATGGGCGTTGCATCGATCATAGTGTTCTTCAACTGGACATTCAGGTTCAACTGTAACGAAAAATTATTCTTTATTTTTAGAACAATAGTTATTTTTATTTTTCCTTACAAAATAAGGAATACTTCTAATTCTTTTAAAGCAAAAATTAAATCCTTCTAAGTGGATTATCTCTCAGTTGATGTTCCAATTTTCAAATAATTGTATTCCATTTTACGAGCTTAATGTCTTCAGTTAGCTAAAAATCACTGTGCTGGGAGAATTCTTGTCTGATAAATATTACGTGAGGTGTAACTTCCAATCTCTAGTGTGGCGTGACATGAAAAGAAGGGGGGGTCAGCTCAAGTGTCCACTTTATCGTTTGGCCATGGCTGAATATTAGAAAGTGATTTTATCTCCTTTGTTCAATAAAATCAGGTACCAGAAATATATAGCAATTCGGAAACATAACTTTCAGTAAAAGCATTGAAATTAATAAAAGATGAAAGAAAAGAGATGAAATCATCAGTAACGTAATAAATTACATATATGCAGGAATATGAAAATTAGTTATTTGATTAATATAAAGTAAGAAATAGGCTTATGTTGATTATTAAATAAAGATTCTTCATAATTTACCATCAATTTTTAATTAAATAACTATATTTAACTTAAATAAAAAAACTTATATAAAATAGTATATTGTTCATCATCAAAACTACAACATCAAGAAGAAATCGACAACGTGGGAAATTTAAACCAAGCGTATAACATGATGAAAGAAGTGCAAAGCAAATGCAGAATAATTTCATGGAAGTCAACAATGCCATTTAAAACCAATATATATATATATATATATATATATATATATATATATATATATATATATAATATAATCAAATAACTAATTTTCATATTCATGCATATATGTAATTTATTATGTTACTGTGATGATTCCATCTCTTTTCATTCATCTTTTATTAATTTCAATGCTTTTAGTGAAAGTTATGTTTTCGAATTGCAATATATTTATGGTACCTGCTTTTATTGAACAACGAAGATAAAATCACTTCCTAATATACAATCTAAAATATATATATATATATAAGAAAATCAGTACTTGAAGTTGAGCTGTTTACATATATAATATTATTTGTTAACCCAGACAAGAATAATTATAGTGTGTTTCTGAGTTCAACTGACTAAAAATCTTTGATTATAGACATTGCGTAATATTCTGTTTTCCTTTCGAATTATCCTACGTGAAATGACCTATATTTTCTTCTAGAAAGAATTTTAATACACATCATCTATATCACAACCAATAATATGTGGTAATTTTATAGATTCCCACATGTGTCATTCTATACCGATAGCACATAATTGAATGTTTTCAAGGAACCAATTGATGTGATTGCCTTTTTGTCGAAAGCATAGAAGTTTTGTTTGTATAGTGCTATCAAATTTCAGGTAGATCCAAATAGGTAGAAATTCTTCTTACGAACGAAGAATGCTTCTACCACGGTGAATACTACGACATTAGATTAAAGCTTAATAAACTTTGAAGAGAAATATTAAAATATTGAGATTTAAATCGAAAGGCTTGTCCAGTATACGAAAATTATTTGGTACGGTCTTTTAATTACATCTCTTTGTACACATTACTAGTGCATTTACCAGGAAACTGTGTATCTTTAACAGCTGAATGCCTTTTTCTGTACTATTTTCAAGCCTTGTATGCAATAGCTATCGTTCTTTCTTAGCTCACCAAACAACATTGCTTCTTTAGACAACATATATTTTAGAAACTGTCTATTGAATAAATTTAGTCATAGATTAAAACAAGACCGTTTCTTTTGAGTTATCAGCTGATACATGAAGCCAAATGTAGTTAATTATCATGGTATCGTTGTGTCTACCATTCCTCAACAATATATCTAAAGTATTTTTCCTTCAATGAAGTTATTTGCAAAAGCCATTATTGCAGTTCGAAAAGGTAGAATTCATTTAAAATACAAAATTTTCCTTAAAACTCAATGAAGATTATCTGAAAAATTTCGAAACATTTATACTGTATATAATATATTGGAATTAAATTTAGCTTTTATGCATTTACATTTTTGGTATTGCATTTTTGATATTAAGTATCGTAAATTTATGAGTTAAATCATACCCTAAAATTCTAGAGTCTTACTTTGATAACTCTCTTTACCTATAAGAACTTCTTCCAATAATACTTCAGATTGTTGTTACTTTCGTGTGCCAGCTAGGCGGGCATAAAGGGGTGCGCTGCTCCACTTTTCCAACTGAACCATATTTTGGTGTGGAGTCTGATTCCCTCAGCACACATATGCCATATGTAACCGTTTATAGGGTAGGCAAACATTCACAACACATTCACACAAGGAAAGGACAAAAATAGTGAAGATATAGAGAAAAAGAACATCCATGGCCGATGCGAAATTCGAACCAAGGATCTCCCTATCTGCAGTCAGGCACGCTGACCACTAGACAAGTTAGGAGACAATATTTCAATTTATCTATATTAATTAGACCTTTTTATAAATTAAAGTTGGTATTCTGGAAATTCTTATTTGACAACAGTAAATGACATATTTTCCATAAGTTAAAAATCTTATAATTAATTGTGCAGTGCATATATTTAAATATAATAAATTCGATAGAATACTTATTTAGCAATTTTAATTATCCATTTTAAAATCAGATTGTAAAAAGAAAAGTTCGAAGAGTTATTTACATTTGACATTGAAACATCCGCAGCAGTGGCCTGAAACAAAATAAACTGTCCAAATTCCGAAAGTTCACAGAAAATCATATATATATCTGTTAAAGAATGGCGCATTACTAATCAAAATTTTATGTTTTTGTAATTAAAGATTAGTTCACTGCTTAAGCTTATACAAATAAAAGTCCGTTGAAATAAATTATATGTTCGACATTCAATTGTAAATATTAAATTAGTCATCGTAATTTAATCATTAATAAAACACTTTGTTTCAACCTTTTTTTTAGAATGTACTAAAAAAACTTTCATTTTTCATAACTATATTTAGAAGAATACAAATTTAATATAATTTACATAAAGAATAAAAAGTACATTATAAATACTCAAAGAAAAAATGTGATTTCTGATTACTTGATTTAACAAAAATTATCAGCAAAATAAATGTAAATTTCAATAAAAAAATATGTTTGAATATATTATATTGCCTTGATAAAATATTTTATTAAGTCAGTAAAAGGGATTCATTTTTATAGTCAGTATATTTTATGGCTCTTTGAATAAATTGTTGCTTCAAACAAGATTTTGCAAAGAATTGTCATAAAATATTCGTATTATTGTACACACAAATGATATAATTGACTTCTGGAATCTCATCTATTAACATAACTAAAAGATTCTTGTTGTCACATTTAATCTCTTATATTATGGAACTTTTTTTATCCTACTCCCGACCTTGGTTTTTCAACCATCAGTCTCTGTCGGGCAGCCTAATACAGTCTTGAGGTGAATGAAGAGTCATCTTCCGCAGAATTTCTAACTGCGATGTCCGAAAGTCCAGGGTAAGTGTAAAGCTGGTCACCAGTCATGTCTTCTAGTCCACAAAAAGATCAGATCGGAGAGTCCTTCAAACCCAAACGGTGAAGGTGTTTTTGCAGATAATCATGCACAGTTTTAAGGCGAAAATTAACCACTCCCACAGCTCTGTGGAGGTTACACGGAATAGGCTTTGTTTGTAAGGAAGCCCATGATTTCCCTTTTATGCACATCTTGTAAACATTTCTACGATAGGAGGCTATGTTTGACTTAATAAGCACATCTTGTAAACATTTCAAGCCTTTTAACAGTATGGTACTCCAAGGCTTGAGAAGGCTGTTGTAGATCTGAGCCAGCCTTTGCCAATTTGTCATGTGCGTCATTTCCCACGATACCACAGTGGCTGGGTATCCATTGCAGCACAGTTTGACGTCCCTCTTCTAGTAGAGAACTAATTTCCATTTGACAGAGATAAACAGACCTAATACTGCAAGGAGTAATTGAAGAGAGAAACTTGATGGTGGCCTGAGAGTCTATAAAAAATGCAATGTTGTTCTCTTTTCCCTTTCTGATCTCTTCAAGTGCTAATTGCACAGTGGCCACTCTTCACCATTGTAGCTGTTATAGTATTTCCCAACAGCCTGGCAAAGCCTGAAACTCTTAGAGTATACTCCTGCACGAGCATTTCTAATGGCATCCACAGCTGAACCATCTGTATAGACATGGAACCAAACAGATGATGGATAATGCTCAACGATAGTAGCTAGGATAGCCATCCTTAGCTCAGAATCTATGCAGACCTTCTTACTAACAGGTAGTATCAGTTCCAGACAGCAATCAGCGTTATAAATATGGTTTTTAAAGATAGAGGGTCTAAACAAAGGCACTCTATCTGTATCCGTATTATGAAACTGAGAATGATTCTCAATATCTTGAGCTAAAATTATGTTTAGCAATACATAAATTTGAGGGTAAAATAAACTAGTGAAAAATATAATATTAGGATGGTTATATTACTTGAATTTTAAACTTATAGAAGATTCTAAATTACGGAATTGATACTTATTAACAAAAATTTAAGTAAACTTCTTAATGCATACCAAAAGAGTTCCCGAGGTTGTTCCTGTCTGGACACTTCCGTGGCCGGATGCAGTTCCCGTGTGGGCCTCTAACCATTCCAGGTTTACAAATGCATCCTGGAACACAAATTTTTAGGCAAGGTGCTCTCGGATCGCTCCAGTTAGAACAGTTCCTTTGACAATGAGCTAAGCATGGGCTGAATTCTTCATTTGGTGGACAGAAATCCTCATCTGCATTAAAGAGAAAGTAATTAAACTATTATTACAAATTAATTCAGTTAGTATAATGTAAATGAAAAAAAACTCAAAAAATTATTCTACTATTATTATTTTATTATAACTCAGCATTCAAAACAGATAGAAAATATCAGCTATTTATGAAATCATTTGATTTCTACTTTAAAATTAATTCTCCACACATAAAAAAATTTTTTATTATAGATTTTAGAGCTTTGTAGGAATTTTTAGAAACTGAATACAGTACATGTGAAACAAACTCATTCTTAGAATAATATGCTATTTAAATATCAAAAAGAAGAAAAATATTTAAAATTGCTTTTTTTTATCATACAAAAATAACATACTTTCCTGTAACAAGTATATCATGATTTTATAATTTGTTTTCCCAGTAGATTACTAAAACTAGTAATTACTAGAAAAAATCAAAGGCAGAAAAATTCTCTTAAAACAAGTGTTTTTTTTTTAATATAATATGTCTAATTATTTGCATTTAATGTATATTTTAAGCACTATTATGTGCTCAAATATAAAAAATAAAAATTTAATTTTCTTACATAATCTCTGCAAAACATTTAAAATTTTAAGAAATAATATGAAACAGTTTCGCCCCATGATGAATTTGTATTGTTGCCATAGTTCAACAAATTATATATAATGCTATAAATTATAATTTAAAAACTTTTCTTCTTAATGTAAATAGACGCTTAAGATGTGACAAAACAATCTTCAGTAATTACGATATAAAAGGTATTAAAAAATGGTTTAGCAAATAATTAAAATAATAATTCCTTAGTTCTATTAGCAAAATGAATGTTTTATATTTACTATAAGAAATATATCATTATTAACTTTAACTAAAATAAACAATTTGCATTAGGTAGTTGTCTCATTCAATATAAAACAATCATCTAAAATTATTTTTCTATTATACTGTATTTATTTTAAGGAAAATTATATACCTGTTTCCCTTAGTATAAATAAACATACTAATGGATGTATTTATATAAACTATTATATTGACAAGCTAAGTAATAAACATTTCTACCACTCAATTTTTATTCTCTATAAATCTCTCTCTTTTCACTGGTATTCTCTCACTTTTAAGACAATTGGTGTACGTATATATTATGTTTGTTCAAGCTTAAACTGCTAATTATCAATAATGTGAATGAAACGGATGTCTTTGAAAATTTAATTGAGAGAAGGAATGACCCAGAGAACAGACAGAAGAAGTCCTTCAACATCAAAAGAACATATAACTTTTAACAGACAATACCATGAATTCTACTTGATTTAATGGTTGACGTTATTCCCACATTCCAAAAGTGCTTTGTTCAGTTTGAGGTCATTAGCTTTCTAAAGAGGCTATACAAATTGAATTGCCTGCACATGGATTAAAAGACAAGTCACTGCAGTGTTTCGGAAAAAAAAACACGAAGAACAAAAGAAACTTACGGTGGTACCGCATCAATGAATAAGATTATCAAGTTAAGTGGCTAACTGTATTACTAAGAATAAAAAGATATTTATTGATGGAGATTTTTATATTGCCATGCCATTTGTTATGCATTTCTGTGAGAGACGTTGTGGAAAAAATGCCACATGTGCCTTTGCAGTCTCCCATTGAGAGTAAAGGAATTGAGGAGAAAGCCAAAATCATTAAGTTACAATTGGAGGGGATGAATACATCTCAGTGGTTTGCAATCCAGATTGATGAATCGACAGTAAGGTTAGATATTTAAAATAAGTCACAATAGAGTACTATCAGAATACAAATTAAGACTAGATATCGACAAGAAGGTAGTACTTGCTTATGTGTACAATATCTATACCAAGTATACGTGCAGGAAGATTTATTAAGTACTTTATCTTTGTAAATATAAAAAAATGTCACAGGAATTTAATTGCATATTGAGTAATGTTATTATCCACATTAAATCACATATCATTAAATGACGCCCGTTTGAGCAACTTTGTAAGGAAGGAGATAAATGTAGTTCTCTTATATACATATATACTTTCTTGTATACTTCCAGTTATGAGAATAACACATGAAGAGAAAATAGTAAAATTTTTCAAACATTAGTATGGATTTTTGGCGAGACAGACATTGAATATTCATTGTTCCATTTGGTGCAAAATCATCTGTCTTTACTTTTGAAGGAGTTCGAAAGCTACATCCTAATTTAATAAAAGCCACTAACTGTTACGGAAAGAATTAGCTACCCATTTATTAATCTATGAGGTTGAGGAATAAGTTCGTTTATGAAAGGCGTTATTAAGTTAGCGTTTTTACGAAAGGCTTTTTATTTAAACAAAAAACAATCATTATATCAATAAGTTCATCAGTTATATATTCGCCGTTGCTGTTTACAACCTCTTCCCATATCTCGACCCATTTGTTGGTGCCGTTCCGTCAAAAATCACCTGGTCTGGTGTCAAAAAAATTTTTGAGCCAGTTTTTAAGCACTTCTTTATAATCGAAGGTAACGCCCTTCATATGATTTGACAAGGTGCGGAAAAGATGGTAATCGGTCGGTGCAAGGTCAGGAAAATATAGTGGATCCTGAAGGACCTCCTATTCGAGCTTATGGAGTGCGGCTTCGACGACTTGTTCAAAATAGGGCCCAGCGTTGTCGTGAAGGAGTATGGTTTGACCATGTCGATCAGGTCTTTTCAGTCGAATAGCCTCATTCACGCGGTGTAACTGGGCAATGTAGAGCTCCTTGTTGACTGTGGCATTCTTTTCGAGCACTTCCCAGTGCACCAAGAGTTTCTTAAAAACTGGCTCAACAATTACTTTGACACCAGACCAGGCGATTTTTGGCGAAACGGCATCAACCAATGGGTCGAGAGATGGGAAGAGGTTGCAACGGCGAATATATAATTGATTAACTTATTAATATAATTATTGTTTTTTGTTTAAATAAAAGTCTTTTGTAAAAGCGCTACGAACTTATTCCCCAAACTAATAGTATATATATGATAAAAGAAGATTAATTGCTGGTGGCTGCAAATGATGGAAGCTTTAAGGCTGCGTTCGAGATAACAACTCTGATGGTATTCGATATTAAAACCATCGCAGATGACTTTGAGATTGCTCTAGAAAGGCATTTAAATCTCTATCGCCATTTCCAACAACCTATCTGTCTTAAGCAGAATATTCTACAGTGCAGGAACCAAAACAAAATGTGTGTGTGGATCAAAATAGATATAGTCAACGCATTTCGGATATTATTCTCTCCTATTGACCCTATCTCCTATTGATATATATTCTCTCCTATCTCCTACCGACCCAAAATATTATCATTTAGATGAAAATGAACAAGCTTATGGTTCTTATTGATTTAGTACTATAAAAGTTTAAGGACTTAACACTTTAATGTTTTGTATTTATTTTTAATTTAAACGTATACCATTTTGCAGGTATATTTAACTGCAATTAAATTAAAATTATACAAAAAAATCAAAACAACATAAAATATAAAAAATCAACATCTCCTCATAACTCACCGAGGTAAAATTATCAAGCGTTTACCAATCTGTAGCGATAAAGATGTTAGAGTCTCTGGGATACTGGACTTATATGATAAAGCATAATAATGGCACAATATTTCCCCATACTATCTCTAAACACATCTTCGACCTCATGGTACACTATCTAAAAATATAATTCGTCTGATGTTAAACACTATCATAACATATCACCAGTTAAGAGCACCACTACTAATGTAAACACCTTTGATTAAGGCTAAAATTGAATGCAATATTCAACCCTTAGTAAACATTCTATTGAGCTATAAATTAGTTTATATCATCATGAATTGTTCCAGTAGCATTTAGCTCTATTTTACTGTATTTAGATTGCATTCGTAGTGATATATTGACAATCAGCTCCATCATTTTCATTCCCTCAACATGTCTATCTTGCCGTCGAAAATTGAAATACACTAACTGTAATTACTTTTTTTGGTTCATCCTTGACTCTAAGAACCTTTGATTCTATAAGTACATACTTCTGACTTGTTGTTGTTGTCGTGTTTCAGTTAGGCAGGCATTATTGGGTGCGCTGCTATATTTTTCCAACTGAACCATATTTTGGTGTGGAGTCCGAATTCCTCAGTACATTTACACATGCCATAGGTACCCGTATATAAGGTAGGCAACCATTTACAACCCATTCATACAAGGAAAGGACAAAGACAGGATAGATAGAGAGAGAAAGTACATCCATATTCGAACCCAGGACCTCCTTTTCCGCAGTCAGGCAAGCTGCCCACTAGAAAAATTGGGCGGCATTTGTGACTTGTGTAAATCAAACATGATAACAAATTTCTAAAAAGGATAATCCATTATTTCAGTATGCAAAAATTCTGCTTCCGTCAAATCCAGAAATGTATTCGAATGATGTCCGAGACATGTTAAAACTGCAGACACGTGCATGCATAAGAGATGGAAGTGAACCCCGTTCTGTACCAATCGATTATCGGGTTTAGTCCACTCATCACCATCGTGAGCAAGCAGCACTTTCCAGGGGTTAAAAGGTTATCCCCAAACTGTGCCGTCACCCTGCATGCGGTTGAAAATGAAGGATTTACAATTGTGGGGCGGACCTTAAAGCCTTGTATTGGATCTCGCAGTGTCCAAATCATTACAGTTCTATATCAGGCAGGGATGACAGCATAAGGATGAATGATTGAAATTTAAAAAAAAGAATTAAAGATTGGAATTTTTAAAAAGTATATGTAAATGAGACAATGAAAAGTTATATACAAATGGAGAATGAAACTATTGTGTGGCTGAAAAGTCCTTGATTCTGTGATTGGTAGGGAAAAAACAGTCATTTCAATTATGAAGTCTCTAACTATAAGTTCAAGTTTGCTTAAACTTAGGAGGTTAAAAGTCTGAGTCTGATGAATCGTCTGGCGAGCTGATAGAAGGAGGATTCCTGTCTTAGCACAGATCGAGACCTTTTTCTGTGAATATCTTAGCGATTAGTGTTAATTTTTTCTTGAGGAAAGCTGAACGAAGACAGAATCGAAGAAAATAGGAGTAGTTAAGGTTTTGAGGGCATTTGAGATGATGCTGTGCGGTGTAGCTACATTCTGCAATGTAGTGGAAAGGATTGCCTTCTTTGCCACAGAGAGATGAAGATGTTCTACTTATTTTTAAAGTAAGTTGGGAATGGATCATGATCTGTTACGAAGTAATTTTTATACGGGTTATCCAGTAGGTGTGGCTAGGAGACTTTTGGAATTATTTTGTTAGTTGTTCTTTCTTAGTTTGCTATTGTCCATGCGGTTTACCATGAGGCTAATTTTTGAGATTTAAGGTTATCCCCAGAATGGTATAATTTACATTTTCCAAAATGACGATCTTTCATCTCTTCATGCAGTTTATAAGGTGTGCTTTGATCACCTACGATGTGCATGCTAAAATTATGATTTTTCCTGACAGACCACAATCAAGATCGATGTGATTATAGAAAAAAGATATGCACAATTCATTTCCCATTCTTGAACATTAACTGAAATTGAATCCTACGCCAAAAAGTTCAGTCTTACAATTGACTATAATGAATCTTTTGAAAATCGATTTTACACCACGTAGTGAAGTACCATACTGACAAAGATACATGTAAATCATTTCAGCCTACAGAAGGATACTTCCTTCCAAAAAACTTTTCATAGATATTACATTTAATTGTTGTAAGAGAAGATAAACTGGAAAATTCCCAAGCACCCACTCTGATGGACAGGCATGCGGAAAGCAGAAGCGCATCATTTAATACTCATTGTTTGTTGTTACTAATGACACTTGGACAAACCAAGCTCTCTTTGCCTTGGCTATGCGAATTTAAGTCAATAAGGAGCATCTTTCGTTTCAATCAGAGCACCACGAAAGTGAATGTACTACTTTGCTCTTCAAATCCTCCGATAGATGGCATCACCAGAGGATCCACTCCCTCAATTTTGACATTGATCTGAAGAGGGAGGACATTTTCTCCAGACTATTGCAACCAGGGTAACTGCACAATGACCGACCCGATTCCACAGATTTAATGAGCACGCATATCGCATGTACTCGATGGGTGTTTGGCGGCATTGGGAATCGAACCCCGCCCTTTCGGATGGAAGACCGATACTTTAACCACTAGGCTACCACGGCCCTACTCATTGTTTAAAAATAATAAACAATCTTAAGATCCACAACTCGATGGGCGCAACCCAGTCAGTAAGCCATATTACGCTAAATGAAGAGAGATTACAAGAAAATAATTAGCAATTTCAATTTTTTTAATTTCAGATCTCATTCTTCATTTATCAGTCTTTGCCAAATTTTTCTAACTTAATTGCGATATTAAAGATTTTTTTCACATTTAAAATTATTTTATCTTAACAATGATTTTAAAAAATGAGTTTTATAATATCAACTAAAAAAATACCTTCAGGAATGTTATTCGCCTGAACTGGGCACATCCTTGGAAGAATACATTTTCCTTTTGGATTTCTCACGTAACCAACATTGCAAACACATCCTCCCTGGCAAATCCGATGACAATACCCTGGCTCTCCTCTATTCAAGCAGGTCTTTTGACATCCAGCGTTGCACCAATCCCAGTGTTCTTTTGGCGGACACATTCCCATAGGAGGAGCTTAAAATAAATTTTTATAAATTGAATCGAAATGTATTTGTGAAACAAATAGGTAGCTATCTTTAGAAACAAAGTACTGATTATTTCTTAAAACTAGAAAAAAAGAGTTAAAATACATAGCTTAGGAAAGGTGGAAAAATTTAGAATCTATTGAGCTGTTGTCGTATGTCAGCTAGGCTGGCATTATGGGGTGTGCTGCTCCACTTTTCCAACTGAACCATATTTTGGTGTGGAGTCCGACTTCCTCAGTACACACATGCCATAGGAACCCTTTTATAGGGTAGGCAACCATTCACTACACATTCCTACTAGGAAAGGACAAAGACAGGATAGATAGAGAGAGAAAAAGAGTACATCCGTGCTCGAACCGGGATTCGAACCCAAGACCTCCCTATCCCAATCTAGCACACGGACCACTAGAAAAGTTGGGCGGCAATCTATTGAGTTAGCAATTTCTTTTGCGTTATGTTTATTTCTACTTCAATTATATGCTCATTTTCATTTTAAGTACTATTTTAATGAGAGTAACTGCATTTATCCAATGAATTATTTGCTAGACATTTTATTTTATGCAATAAAACATATTCATATTATCCTGAACAAAATCAATTTATTAGCATAATATTCTCATTACCATGAATTTTGATATTATATTATGACATAATAACCCAAAATCAATGAAGGTCCTAAAATTTATTTGTAATCGGTAGTCGGAATTTCCTGTGAATTTTAGGATTAAAATTTAAATTTTAGTAGCTTATGAATTATTTAATAAGCATAACCCCTCAACTAAAAATTACAGTGTCTTTAATAATATTAAACATTTTATCCTTTTTCCTGAAATATTTACATTATACATTATGTGTAAATAGGCAAATTTTTATACATGATATATGTGTCCGAGCAATTGTCTATTTTTAAAAAGTTGTGTAGTTTACTTGAAATTAGTATATTAATGCCTTGCTTTTCAATTTGCGTAAGTGATCCCGTTTCCCAGTTTCATTTTAAAATGTTTAACATTAAATGGAAATTTTTCTGCTAATTCTTTAGATAGGAATTTTTTTTCTTTCAAACATTCTTTATAAAATTCACATCATCATTTTCTAATTTTAAAAAGAAATATTCATAAAAATTTCATATTTTAAAAAGTTTACATAAAATTAAAAAACATTTCTTTGAAATTTAAATTTGTTTAAAAATGGAATGAGAAATAAATAAAAATATATTCCAAGCATAGAGTTAATACCTTTCGGTTCCGTTTTTGTGAAACTCTTCAACTATTTATCCTTTTTTCTTAATATTCGTTTTTCTCATATTTTTACGGAATTAATCTATATATATATATATATATATATATATATATATATATATATATATATATATATATATATATATATATATATATATAAACAAAGAGAGAACCATGTCTACAAATAATTATATGTTGAATAATTGCACTTAATAAATTTTAATGCATGATTACATTCAGTTCAAGTTTTTTTTATAAGTTTCACTCTAATGTATAATGTATTGTAACAATTAATTACATTTTCTAAATTTTAATGAAGTATGTCATACAAATTTAAAGCAAGCTCTAGAATGAATATGGATCAAATTTTCAAATGGAGAAAGATAATAGATAGTTGATTCTTTGAAATTATAACTTAAAAATTTATAAACTATTATGAATTTTTCAAAAATCCTAAGAG
>JAJQOW010000924.1:0-22500 GCA_037975125.1 Latrodectus hesperus
AGTTTATTTAGGAAAAAATTAAAATCTAGAATCCCTAATTACCAAATTAATAAGTTTTAGTTTAATTAATGAATTCTGTAATAAATAGATCTAAATTAACATAATTTTGAGAACTTTTCACTTGTGAATAAATTTATAAAATCAAAAATCAACTTCTATAGAAAGAAATTGGGCTGAACTGAGAATCTGCCTTTTTAACATCCTATGATATGTGTACCAATTAGAAATTCACAAATTAAAGAATAAGTAGTTACTTTCAATTACATTATTAAATTTTAAAAATAATCAGCTTGGCAAATTTATTAACAGTAGCAACATCCTTCTCTTTAGAACTTATTAAATTTATTTCCAAAATGTGTAAAAGTAATTTTAATAATAATTTATAAAAATTTTGCTATTTATGTTTGTTATATTTCTAAAGTTATTATGTTGTTCATCTTAATTACTACACATACACACATTCCATTTATTAACATTATTTTTTTACATAAATCACTATTAAATTAATGGAGAAAATAATTAATTTGAAGCAAAGCAAGCATCTATGATTTGTTAATGTTATAAGAAAAGCTAGTTCTATTCTGCTATATAGAAATTTCATTTAAAATTTGTTTCTTTTCATTAAAAGGTTGGCCAAAATTTTACTTTCAAGTGTGGCATCAAGATGATTATGGTAGAGACCAGTTTGTAAGTTATGGATTTTGTCATGTACCAACATCAGGTGGCTTCCATAAAGTACAATGTGTCACTTGGAAGCCAGTATCATCTTTCTGGGATAGAGTTTATGAATATTTCTTGGGCGGAGGTTTGCAACTTCGAAATCCAGCAAGTATTTATCAAGGAATGGATAGATATAGGCTACAGACAGTTGCAAAAGGAGTGATACATTTGGAATTATATGTGATCTTACGGAATTTTGATAAATATAAAATTATGACAAATTAAAACTCTAATATTTCTGTTAGAAATATATTAACTTTCTTCTGAGAGAAGAATGCTCATTAAACAATTATATTTTAATCATTGAAATTCATGCTATAAATGTTTTGTCATTTTAAGAATATATATTTATTAAATTTGATGAATATATGCATGTTATACCAATATTTTAAATTGTTTTTAAATATTTAAGTTAACATATTATGAATGATATTCATCTTCTTATCACGATTGTAAGTGTAACTATAAAGTCATTAGAAATTTGAATATTATTTATATATGTTTTTAACATGAAGAATTTGTAAAACTATTGGGTTGTTCGGAAAATCATTTCGTTTTTCATGAAAATGAAAAACGTGTAGCAAATAAATATTGTATTGCATTGCACATTGTCTATTCTAGTCCAATAGCTTTTACCATCTTTCTGGTAGTAGCACGATTCCACAGTTATAAAGTGGTTGGTTTTTACCAGCAAAAAGCTGATCCATCTAGGAAAAACGAAATTACTTTTCGAACAACCCAATATGTAGATTTATAAAAATAAAATAAGTTTTATTTAAAAATAAATGTAATTAAAGTATTTCATTTTAGTATAGATTTATATAAAATTATTTTTATATAATGTGATTTTCTCATCCATATTTTATTATAAAGTATTCAATAATTTGTTATCAATACATTATTCATACATAAATAAATGTTATATATTTAATTATAGATATTACATATCTGGAAAAGATAATTAAGTTAAATGCTATAACAAACGTTTATTTTTATATTCAGATTAATAGGGGAGGACGATTTTAGAAAATTGTTACTAGCTGTGTTAAATTTATTATTTAAAGTCAAGATAAAATTTAAAATTAAATTAAAAACAAAATAAAATTTTTTTCTAGAACTACATATTTATAATTTATTTTTTCTTCTTTTAATCAGGTATTGAATTTTTTCCATTATATTGAAATTATTAGTGACATAAGTATATATGATATATTTTTAGATTAAACCTCCCATATAAGTTAAACATTTCTGAATTCTTCAATGAATTGAATTTATTTAAATAAATATGGCTTGAATAAATATGAATGAAAAATTATATAATAAAAATGTAAATGATAATAAAATTTCTATTTACAATAAAGATTTTCTTTAAAAATATGAGAGTCAAAATCTTTACAAGTCAATATACTAATGATTTTAACAATGTGATGCATAATCTTTTAAAAATGTCATCTTGTTCTACAACTTGTTTAGAATATATACTTGTTATTATGAACTTTTTTACTGTGGAAATATTTATGAGCTTTTTTCTTTACTTTTCATAATATATTATCACTTAAAAAGTAAAACATATTTTTGTTACTTTTAACATAATTTATATTTTAAAATTTTACATCAATCAAGTTATAGTTAGAAAACATTTAATACAGTTTCTTATTTTTTCTAATCATTGATGGTGTACCATGCTTAAAATTGCTAAAAATGAATGGCCAGTTTTAAATAGTTGTATTTATTGATAATGCATATTCATTTTGATAAAATAAGTAAAACTAAGAGTGTATATATATATATATATATATATATATATATATATATATATATATATATATATTCTCCCTTGAGCTTTTTATTTGCAAAATAATTTGACTTACTGTATTTGCCAATATATAACACACACCCCTTTTTTATATAAATCTTTGAAGGATAAAACTTGATTACTGTTCATTATAAAGAGTTTATTTATTCTGCGTGAATTTTAGATATAAAATAATACAAAGTAATGATTTTTTCAAATACCTAATCTGTTTGGAAAACAATTTTTTTTTATCTTTGTCAAAACACAGACCCATATCTCTAGAGCTAAATGAAGTGTCTCTTGAAACCTCTTATAAATCAGCATCTGAGTCTCCATACAACAAATTGTCCTCTAAACAACTTAATGCATTACTAATGCTGCACTTCTTAAATAATTTAACCACTATCTTTTATATACGTCTCATTTATTGTGAGTTACTTTTTTTAGATCCTCCTCCTAATTCCAACAAGTTCTTATAATTTTTTTCGTTAAAGGGTTGGCTGAAATACTGGTTTTTGTGTTTTTTAACATACAGAATTACACAAGCTTGTATGTTATGTTATAGAAATGCCAGCATTGCTTTTAAGCTGTAACTAGCCCATAAATTTAAGAAAATTGAATGCTACAAATTTTGCATACTTAAGTTGTTCACAAAAATTGAAAAGTTTAAATAAATTCAGCTGTGATCGTCGGTGACAGCACATGTGCATTCACTGAACTGTGTATACTGTAATATTCTCTCACTCCACATGAAAACAAGAATAAAAAATCACGTAAATATGAATACAGAAAATTACTAGAAATTAATGTAATGAAAAACTGAGTATAGATATATAAGACACACACACATATAAGGAAATAGTATAATGATTATAACATACTATTTATATAAAACTGTGCTTTTTATACTCTATTAAATATTGCAATTATATTACTCATGTCCCTATACTCTAATTAAGGATATTATCATTTTTATTTTTTAAGATTATTTAAGTGTGTGCCTGTGATTAGAATTAAATGTATTTAATATGAAAAATTCCATCCCATTTTAAATTAAGAGCTTGTGACGCAAGGAAAATATTATTTAAATCTATACAATATTTAAGAATATATTCAGTTTTTCTTTATCTCATTATTGCTCAATAATGATTGATTTCATTCCTGACATATGGATTAACAGTCAATTTTGGAAGGGAAACAAAATTTTGAATAATAACTATAACATAACTTAAGCAATGTATTAGACAAAGAAACTTTAAAATCTTTTACATTTATAACATTTCACTTAATTTTGAATTAGAAATAGTCTCATAAATAAAAAATATTGTTACTGTTAATGTATGTATAATTGTTCTTCTTCTTAGAGTTGGGTTTGTATGTCATTGGGCACCTCTGCTTTTATCAGCATTTTGTACTATTAACTCCAAAACCAATGTTTCCTAGTTGCAGTTGTTTGGGTCACCCACTTTATTAATAAACTCTGATAACCCTTTAATGGAGTCTAGGTGTCACTCTCTAGTATGGATGATGCCTAAAGAAGTTTATCTAGAGAGGGCAAGAGCCTCGCATTCGTAAATGATATGCTTGGCAGTTTCCTCTTGCGTATGACATTTCCTGCAGATAGGGTCTTGCTGAAACAGTCCCATTTTATTGAGATGTTTTCTGAAATAGTAGTGCCCAGTTATAAAGCCTACGATTAAACGTATATTCTTCCAGCAGCATCTTAGAATTTCAGAGGCAATCCTTGCTGATGATCCACAGATCATACTTTTAGCGTGGGTTTGACCAGGAGTGTTGATCCAAGCTTCATACATCTTCCGTTTTTCCCATCTAAGAACATTGGTTTTTGCGGTCTTCAAATTGATCCTACAAATAGGTTCTGCACCGATGGGAGCAAAAGACTATTCTTGTTTAGCAAGTCCATCAGCACTTTCATTACCTTCGATACTTTTGTGCCCTGGCACCCATACAAGGATCACCTTGTTTCTAGTTGCCAGTTCTGTAAAGAAGGTTTCTACATTCCAAAATCATTTTAGATTTGATTTCGAAAGAATTGAGCTCTTTTAAAGCGGCTTGACTGTCACTAAAATTGAGAATTTGCTTACCGTGGTAGCCCTTCCTCATATTTAGTCGCAGAGTGGATAATGGCTAAAACTTCTGCCCGGAAGACTGTAGCGTATCGTCCAAGGCTTACAGATAGGCTGGTTCTTGGTCACACGCCACATACTCCCAGTTCTGAGGGGCTGTTTTTCAGTGATCCATCTGTGTACCAGGTTAGATCTGTTTTAGTTTCAAACATGTTGTTGTCCCATTCGTCTCTAGTTGGAAGAACTATTTCAAATGTCCTTTCAAACATGTATGATTTTTCCATGATGTCCGAGGGCATCAGGAAAGTAGCATCTTGAATTTTCCTGGCAATACCCCTGTGCCCTTTGGCAACAGGTTGGTCGTATCATTGGTTTTGTAGCTTCATTCTGTATGCAGTCATTCTGGCAGTGCTGCAGATGAAGATGTCGGTATAATTGCTTACTTTGACATAACTTCTGATGATAAAGCAAATGTGTGCTAGAATTATAAGCTACATGATACTTGCCAATTATGACTATACCTTTTATTTCAATTATGAATCATTTAAATCACATATGTCGGTTAATACCTTATTAGTTATAGTGTAGATACCACATGACAAATAATATAATTATTAATACCAGACAGTGAGATCCTAATTGTCATAGTTCTCCCAGCATGGTTCTAAACAGTGTACTCATTAAATTTATAATATTACTAATTATTTAGCTTACACTTAAGAAGAGGAATATTGTGTATTTAAATTCAAAATGATTAAAAATCCTGTACATGTTGCTACTTATTGCATTAATTTCTTCACCACAATTATCCTACTGATGTTACAAAATATTACAAGAATGTACTTCAATTTAATTCATCAATATCAGCAGTTGATAGATTGTGAAATTTCATTATACCTTAAAGGAGTAGACTATTAATTATAGAAATTGAAACTTGGAAAATAATCTGTATTATAATAACCAGCAATTATTTTAAAATATGCTTTGCAAATTTTATTGATAAATAAAAATTTTTGATCTTCAAGTTTTCAAAACATTAATTAATTAAATCAATGTATTTTTTATGATGCTACTTAATATGATGGATAAAATTAATTAAAATAGCATTCTATAACTAATAGAGATACTTGCTTTAGGGAATATTTTATAGACACATTTTAGAAAATATGTAATTTTAAGAAACATCGGTGAATATTTGATAAAGTTTATAATTTATATAGGTATGGAATCTTCTCCAAAAGAAGAGCCAAGCTGGCAGCTGAATACTTAGCATTCTGGGCTTGAATTTATTTGTTTGTGGTGTTCGCACTCACATCATTTGTAATGTTTATAGTGATTCAGAAGTGGTAGAAATGTCCTTTCTATCTGGAATATGATAAATTCAATCCCAACCATTGTTAAAAATTGGGAAATTTGTGGTGCATTTTTGCTTTCTGATAGAGATCTATTAGGATTGATACCAAGTAGTTCATCTGGTTTTTTTACTTGACATGAGAATATATTTTACAATCATGAAAAGTCCTCCTATAGACAATCATATGCAATGGATATTTAAAAGCCTTACTAAAACTTTTGGCATATTATCAACCAGGAAAAGCATTTACTTTATTTAATCAGAGCAATAGTTATTCAAATCGAACTTGGTAAAACTGAATTTTATATGAATCACTGAAAGTTTACAATATTCATAAATTATATCAGTATTTAAAATTTATAGAGACAAGATCAATATTTTTAATATTAAAATTTTGATTGCTTTTCTTTTACTTATTAGCAAATTTTGAATGAAAAACTGTTTCATTCATTGTGTAATAGTAAAGGAAGATTCTTTGGGAAGAGCTTAAAGTTTAGGTTAGGAATTTTAGAAATTTTTCAGTGAAATGAAATTTGAATTTTTTATATTTATCTGAAATAGCAAGACTATACTGTATTTAGAACTAATGAGAATATTAAAATAATTAATGCATATATTACAAAGAACCATAAAATTGAATGTTCCACTATTTAAACATAAGTTCTTATATATTTTCACAAGCTGTTAAATTTTATTTTACCTAATAAAGTAATGTTTATTAAAAAAATTCAATTTTTATGATAATTTAAAAATTATTTAAGTGTTAAAATGTTTTTACTTATTTTGTGTTTATTCATTTCCAATATCCCATTTTATTTTTGATTTTTGAATTTTAAAAATAACATAGCTATGAACAAAAAAGATGTTATACAGTACTTTTTCTAGCGAAAATAATACCACTACCACTTTTCTGCAATCAGTATATTATATCTTCAAAATAATTGTACCACACCATAATATTATGCATGGTAATGATGAATGTTATTTATTTTTTTAAAACATGTGCACACATAAATAAGGTATCTTTATTAAATGTATATTTTTACTTAACATTTAATATTATTTTACCTACATACTATTATTTTATTTGTTACTATTGTTAGTTAATATTTTACTCTAACACATTCTATTTGTAAGATAGTATTTATCTGTATTTTTTATCAATAGTGTGTACTGTATAAAGAAATACTAACTATGCATAGTTACACTTTTTTGGTTTAGAAAGATGAGTGAGAAAGATTGGAATACATAATAAAAAGAACAAAACAAATTATATTCTCTTTATAAATTTTTCGTTAACTTACTCAAAAACTGATTTTGTTCTTAATTTTTCCATTTTCTGATTTAGTTTTTATTTCTGAGATGAATTGTATTCATACTACTTTGCCTTAAAACAAAAAGAATAAATAGTAAGAAGTGAGCTAAAGTACACATATCTGTTGCTATTATAGAAAAACATGTGTGATTGGAACTTCACATTAAAAGAATTGATTGCTAAAAAAAGTAATAAATGGTTTCAAAATTATTTTCCTAGTTTTAAAGTCAATGCAGGGCCCAATAAATACTTTATTTGGGGTACACAAAAACTGTTAAAATTTTAAAATACTTATGATTACAAAAAGATTTTTACATCAATGGTATTTCTAGAATATCCAATTAAGTGTCGCAGGTTAAGCCTTTTCAAATATTTAATTAACGCTCAAATACATGCATCATGGTGGTCATGAAAAATCCTAAACTTGTCATACATATTACTGTGATTCTTTATAAGTGTAATGAAGTATTAGCTTGTTGGAAAATTTATGAGAGCAATTCTAAAAACAACAATAAATTGCAATGATCATATTGTGAACTGTATTTTTGCTTAAATATTAATAAAAAATCAGAACATATTATGCTTTAGATCAATGATATTTTTAACACTTAAAGCATGCATCTCATTGTATAAAATATGAAATTAAAAACTTATTAGTTTCAATACACAAATATGATAATTTTCATGGGTTAAATAGCAATTCACTAGAACAAAACTATTTACAATATTGAATCCAGATTTAGTTTGATGATGGCCATGACCTCATTTGAATACAGCAACATGTCAAGGAAGGTTAGTTGATTGATGTCGTGTCAATGAAGTCAAATGGATCCATGATTGCCAATGATGGCTTTAGCCAAATTCTCTATATTCTTCGTGAAAAGATGCCATCAAAACAGTATTCTCCGATGTTCTAGAGTGGAGGCAATATTGCTGGACAGTTGAAAATACAGCTTGAAGAGAGTTTTTCATCAGAACAATTTTGACATTTTACATGTCTTGGTATCACCTACATTTATTTTTATGCTTCTGAAGAGTCCAGTTCTCAATCATGTAATTATCTTTGATTAATCATAAGAAGATGTCAAGGAAGGTGGTTTATGTTAATGCATGATAAAACTCCATGAGCAGCATAGATGTCAAATTCAGCCTTCAGTATTTAATACATTGCCAAGGTTATTAATTTGAACATTCTATAAACCCCACTAATTAAGATTTCCATTTTTTTTTGTCAGGAATACCTAAGTGTTTTGCAGTACATGCTATGTTTTACAATGATAACAAGCATTATACTTCATCATTTGAATTACATGATTGCCAATAGAAAAATTCTAGAACCTCCACTTCAGTTTCGAATTTTCCAACAAAAAATTTGCATTTTGATTTAAAATTTTTATTATTTAGCTTTATTGATAGTACTAATACATATGGATTTTCACTCTATTCTTTACAAACTTTTTTTATTCATAATAAGAGTTGAAAATTTCATGTAAATTTTGAAACATTTAATATTTTTGATTAGTTTTAAATTTTTCTTCATTAAAATATAATTTACAGGATACTTTTTTTTATATTCATTTTGGAAAAATTTTTTAAAAATTTCAAATTTCATTATAGTATTAAAGAAGAATATAGAAATCTTAATTTATATATAAAACCAAAATAAATAAAATATGTAGATAAACTAGAATTGTTCTGATGAATTATTATTATTATGAGCACAACTATAAAATTAAAAAATGATAATCGATGTAGTATTTTGTTGCATATTAACATTTTAAGAATTATCAATTTAAAAATTATGGATAAAAATTAGAAAAATTTAAGACCATTTAGGTATTTGAGTCATAATAAAACAATGTCTATAGAAACCTCCTTAAATTGTGCAAGATATTCACTGAATTAAGTAATACTAATTCTATATTTGACCAGTAAACAAATAAAATATTTTGCAATATTTAATAATTTTACAATTATCATCAAAATAAAATTTCTTAAAATACATCACACGATTCATTCTGAATGAATCAAAACATAAGATAAATGTTTCAAGACAAATAATTCAGTGCATAAATGAGATAATAAAATGAGTCAACAAATATTCTAAGTAAGCATTTGTTTGGTCCCTGCTCATTTGCAAATATATTTACAATAGAAATTTTCAAATGGCTTACAAACATTCTGTTTTATAATGAAATGTTTTATGGCCACTTGCAACTTGATTTAGTCTTTTATGGCAATATCATTTACTATAGTACAGGAGTTTTTGGAGCAAGGAAAGGACATGTTTTGTGATCTTTTATATCTAAACTGTCATGACATTCTCTGAAATAAGAAATTACAGAAGAATTAATACTAATAATAGTACACAAATTGAAGAAATATATATCAATTAGATACATAAATAAATTTCAGTAAATCATTTATCAAAATTAATCATTTCTTAAATATTTTTTATTTATTATGTAATATAATAAAAATATAAGACAATGAGACACATTTCAATAATTATAAGATAATTGTTTGAACATGAATAATTCTTGAATTTATAAATTCAGTAAAGTTTATTACAAATGCCTTTTAGAATTATTCAGAAATATTTTTCTAGAATATAATTCTAAATACCTTAAAAACCTGAGTTAAAGGATTTTAGTATATGAATTAAAAAAATATATTAGGCAGTTAAAAATAAAATTTTGAGGAAAACAGAGATGAAAATGTTTTTCTGTAACATCTGTGAAATAAAAAGTAAGTTCAGATAATTAAATATACATATTCAGAACTGAAAAAAATCACAAGAAATTTCAAGTTCACCCCTTTATTTCTAATGAATTCTTAAATTCATATTTAAAGTTTAAGTATACAACTATTTAAACGAAAACAATCATTGAAATATTCATGACACATTTTCATATACCTAAAGAAAGAATTAAAAAAATTATATAGATTTCTCACAGAAATGTTTTTTAGCTGTTAACAGGAAAATGAATTTCCAAATTAATTGCTGAAAGTTTCATTGACCCCTTCTGTGTAATAGGCATTAATAATTACATTTTAGAATTAAATATTTTAACAAAATCCATAATCACCATCATCATTAAACTTTAATTTTTAGAAAATTATTTAAGAAAATATAATAATAAAGACAGCTGAAATAGTTATACCAAATTAGATACAATTTAAAATAAATACTATCAAGAAATAGAAAAAGATCAATAAAGCACATTTAACAGTATCAAAAATATTACCATTGAATAAATTAAAAGATGAATATATCAAATTAAACATGTTTTAAATTCACAGAAATATCTGATTTAAAAAATAAATTAGTCAACTGTATATTTGTGTAAAACTTTTAAAAAGAAACTTTAACAGCTTAATTTTTTTAATGTTATGATTTTTAATTTCTTTTTATCATATTGTAATGTTTATATTTTTTCTTAAATTTAGTTTCATGAAGACGTTTTAAAACAGTTTTTAGAGAGCCTTCAAGATTTTCTGACAGAAATTTATATTTTTAATGAACTAGGAATCGTTAGCATAGATCCTTAGTTTGATTGCCTCATACATTTTTCTTTGTGAAATTCATAAATTTTTTTCATGCAAATTTTTGAAGAAAAAAGATTCACTGATAGCTCACATATAACTGCAGCATTGCTAGGTGAAAATGTAATTTAAAAACTTACCAAAGATCTTTCAACTAAAAATTGCCATGAATTGAAGGAAAAAAAGTTTAATTATTTAATGTCCTGTTACAAAAGTACATTCAACTTTTTAAAGCAGCAGTTCTACAAATAAAATAATTCTCAGCTTATTTACTTTTCTGTCAAACCTGAATTAAGATTATTTTAAATAAAGTGAATAACCAATATAGTAATCTTCCTTTTGTATATTTAGCAAGTGGGAAATAATATTTAAAGTGAGAATTAATAAGTTGACCATCTTGAATAATTTTATACTTTAAAGGATTCCAATTATCATTTTTGTGAATGTGTGTCTATTTTTAAATTTTAAAGGTTTTTTTTTTTTTTTTTTTAAACAATGTACATAATTTAGTACTTAATTACTTTCCTTGATAAATTTTAATGTGAAAATTTCTAGTTTATTTTCTTTTAAATGAAATTATTATTTTATTTATACTTAAATATTTTTTTAAATAGTTATTAACCTGAATATTCAATATGAGCATAAATAATTCTGGCTTTCAACAGCAAAACAGGAAATCAAATATCAAAGAGCAAATCTAAAGTTTTAAGTATATCAATATTAATATTAATCATATTTATAAATAATATGTCTGTTACATTTCAAATTATTCCAATAGAAGAAAATTTTGACACATATAAGTATTTTATTATTAAAAAAATATCTTCTTACTAATAGTTCAATTATTTATTCATTGATACAATAAAAGTTAATTTGGAGAGAAAATATGTTTTGATTATATTGCATAATTAATTACCTAATTTCATTTTGCAAAAAAAATAAATAAATAAAAAATAATAATAAATAAGTAAAAAATAAAGCCATTATTTTAGTTTGATTGTTGGAACATAATAGTATGATTATTTTCTTAGGTATTGTACAAAAATTTGGTGCATTGTTCAATATTTCCAATTTAAATGTATGTTATCATAGAATTAAATTTTTTCCTTTTTGATAATTCCAAAAGTAAAAATAACTATTTAACTTATGAAAATATTATGAGAAAGGAAATATAAATAAAATGAATTAATTTACACAAAATGAATTATTACAATATATATTACAGTATTGTAAAGAAAATCAGATATATAAATACAATATGACAAATGCAATTGGCTTGAGAGGTCCTCAATCATATCAATTTCAAAGATGAAATTTTTTTCACATTCTAATTTCCTGCTATAACATAATTTCAGCTGATTTCTAATAGTAATAAAATTTGGCACAAACACATGGTACACCAATTGTGCACAGCTGGCCTATAATAATAATTTTTTCAAAAGATCGATTAAAAAACTGTAATTTAAAAGCTTCACAAATGAAAAAAATGTTTTATTACAAGTTTAACAAGTTTCGGGAATTATCTTTTGCAATACAATGTTCTAGTGGAAGAATATAAGAAGTAAAATTCAATTTATCAACAACAATTTCTTGATTGACAAATATTTATCAGTTTCAAGGCCTTCATTCTGATCAGTTTAATATCATGGAATACCCATAGTAAACAGTACTTAGTAATATTATAATTCAAAAGATAATAAAATATACTATGAGAGTAAAAAACCATCATTTATTAATAGTACAAAAACTTAAAAATCATACTGAAAACATATATTTAAACATGATTTACTACATAACCTTCATTAGTATAGTAGATAATATTTTACAACAATTTTTAATTCAATGAAAAATTTTAACACTTATAAAATCATATTAAAATTTAAATGTTTAAATATTTTTGAAACAATGTAAATTTGTTATTTTGGCAGAGGATTTGTAAATAACATATTTATATTAATTGTATAATATACATAAAACTTTTCAAAGCTTTTATATTTTTAATCATATATTTGAAGATATACAGCTCATTTTTTTTCTCTTGCAATTTTATAAAAATTACTATCTTTAACATAATTTAATAAACGATAAAAACATGCATAATTTAACAATTAAAATTGCTTTGAAATTTAAAATAGCATCTTCTCCATTGATTTTTTCTGAAATAATTGACAGATATATTTTACTTAAGTTGTACTTAAATTATTATGATGCTTTATGCTTAGTTTATTAAGGAAATATTTATGAATAAGAATATAATTTAAAAACATATTTCTCATTTAATTACAGATTTATAACACTACCTGAAACAGCGTAAGCAATACAGATCGCCTGAACAACCAAAACATCGAATCTTTGCATCTTCTGTGCAAATAGTACACCATGGGAATTCTTCTGTTGAAGTAGTCTTTAAAATTAAAGTAAAAATACATTATTAAAAATATAAAATAGCTTTTCAGTACTTTATTAAATTTATGTTTCATTAAGATTTAAAACATTTTTTGTAATGTTGAAAAAGCAGTTATCTTATAAACATGATTCACAAATTTTAAATACCAATCAGCAGTTGGATCCTAAGAATAGATAAAATTCCTGATAATTACCAAAATTTTGCAACATTTCCAGACTTTTAAATTTTAAAAAATTAACCAGGACATGCAACTATGTTACTTAACATGCAACCATTTGACATAAATTTGATAGTTTCTAGCAACAAAAGTTATGTTATTTCATTCAAAGCTCAAAAATGTTAAATATAAACTACATGAAATTAAACAGTAAATATTATTTTTGTTATTCAAAGAAAATTATGCATTTTACTTAAAGAGAATTCATTCCAAATTGTTTTGATATATATATACAACAAAAGTTCTAATTTGAAATTCCTAAAAGCCACTCAATATCTAGGAAAATTTACATTTTCAAACATCATGAATATATTTCATGAATTCCAATTCTTATGATCCTTTTAAATTAAAAATTTTATAATATATTATGCATTTATGTATCATTTAAGAAATTTATAATATGAATGAATTTAGTCAAACTTGTTTTTATGCAATAGAAAGGGTAACATAAAAAAACAGTCAAAATGTTTAAAAATGTGATAAATGCTTTACAAACATTTTTACAACATACTAATTAAAGAATGTTTATGCTATGGAAAAAGATTGCATAAAAAGTTGGATTTAGAAAGTATGTCTAATATCTACAAAAAAGTAAGAAAAAGCTTACAAGCAAAATAATAAAATTATGCATAAAAACATTTAAAAAAAATTGATTGGTTTTTTTACACAAGAAGAAATTGTTAAATACCATATCTGTACCCAAATAGGAAAAATAATTAATCATTAATCTCACTAGAAAATAAATTCTTAATCAGACAAGTTATAGGAAAAACTTTAAGCCTAAATTAATGCTTTTAGTGCAGTGAATGAGTGTGATTAATAGTCATTATTGTGAGTCAATTGGTAACAAATAAACATAGCATTTAAAGATGAACAGTTCTTTGCAGTGAACATATATACACTGAAAAAATATTATTACCTTCTTATAATCCTTTTAATGTTACAATTCATAAATTCCATAAGAAAGGAAAAGAAAAACATGTAAAAAGGAGTTTGAAGATTTTTACATGTTTTTCAAAAACAGCTTTGATTTTATTCAAATCTCATACAAAGATAGTTAAAATTTAAGAAAATTAAATTCATATATAATAATTTCAGTTATTTTAATCTTTGTTACAATGTACAATTTTGCTATAACTTAAGAAAATATGCATTGTCTTAAATAATCTTTAGGACAATATATAATTCTACAGAAAATATTCTACAAAAATAAATTTTCAGTTGACAATAATCTAATAGTTTAATAAAATTGATTGTGAATTAAATAAAGTCAATGGTAAACATTTTGCCTATTCTCGCTCCCTTCTAAATAAATTGAATGCTGTTTTAGTAATTAGTTAAATTCTTAATCAAAGTTATGAACTATGTGAAATACTTCTCTCTCTATTATAAATCAAAATCATTTGTTTTTTTAAAAAATTTTACAAACATAAGTAACACTTACTTGATCGTCCAGAGATTTATCATCAGAGTCTTGGCTATTTAAACTTTCTAAATTTTCCATATCATCAAATTTTGTAGCCATAAGCTATGAAAAATATGAATCAACATATAAATAATGCTTCTTATATAATTTTAATACAATTTTAAATAACATTTTAATTTAAAAATTAGTTTATTTTATATATTAATTTTTACATTCTAGTTCATGATATAGGAAGATCTTTTTAAAATACAAAATAGGAATGAAGGCCAGTTAAGTACTAAATAAGATATTTTAATAAAATTTTTAAATCATATTATTTAAAGGACAATTTAGTAATGAAGTCATTTTGATTGTATTAATGATATTAATTGTTGAATATAATAAATGTTTATGATAATACAAGAATTGATTAATAAAGATATATTTTTGAAATTTAATTTACAAGAAAGGTGAATGGTATAAAAATATAATTATGAAATTTCACAATTTGCAAACAAATACAAAGAAATTTAATTAAATTTTCTCATTAATTTTTGAAGAAAATTACATATATATATATTTATTTTAAAAAGTATTCCATAATAGAGAAAATTTCTTTAAATAAGTGATGCCAGAAGCTTCAGAATTTATGTCCATTCTAAGATTCAAAATTGTTTCGCATAATTGTAAAAGAATTATTTTTAAATTGGAGTACCATATTTTTCTTATACAAATTCTGATCATCAAAATCATTCTGCATTAAATCAAAATAATAAATATACCTGTAATAAATGTGATATCAAAGAACATGCTTTGCCAGTTTTAAAATATAAGTTAACAGATTTTTCAATATGAAAAGTTTACATCCTGGTATTAAGGCAACTTTAAGGTACATATAAGTGAAAAATATCAGAATCCACAGGCTTCAAAAAAGAACTATTGTAGGAGTCAGATTAATTAGAACAAATGTAGTTGAAAGATATATTTTTGTATCCTAATATTTAGGTGGTTTTAGTGATACATGTCTAAAAAGTGTCATTTCATGTCAAGTTCAGAAAAAGTAAATATTAGGTGGAGAAAGAAAATCACTGAAAGGGACTGATGGGTTTTAAAAGTGGATTGTAATATTTAAAAAGAAAAACACATCCATCAAATTGATCACATACTACACAATATAAAACTATAAATACAATTTCACAGCCACATTTTAGACTTTTCTATGACTTTAATTATTCAATAGATATACACAATATTGCTATTAGATACACAATAGATTGATTATTTATATATACATTACAATGCTGATTATCTTTGAAATAAGTCTACTGAATCATGGCGCCACTTATTATTTATTTTAACAAACATAAAAGGCATTTCTTTCAAAACTTTATTGTACGTTTATCGGATGGAGAATGTTTTTTTATCAGACTATCTGCAGCGGTGTATAGTACTCAGAATGAAATTTGAAACTTTTGTTTAACAAATAATCCGCAGATTATATACAGGAAAATACAGTAATTATTTTTCATAAGTGACAATAATTTTGTCTATTTGAGAGTAAGTTAAAAAAAAAAACATCCATTCTGTCTTTAATAGGATCAAATTTCTCATAAATACAATCTTGAAAACTTACAGTAAGTTGTAATGATTTACTCTTCTATACAAAATTACGAAATTCTTACTTATTTTCTGAACCTCACAAAAGTTAATCTTTGTGTGGATTTTCCAGAGTCCATTGGTCACTGAAAAGGCACTTTTCACCAGGCATATTAAATTATTCCAGCCTTTATTTTATTGATAAACAAACCCCTTTCTTAATTGAAACTATACATAATTTTTACCAAGGAAGATATAGACTTAACTAAAGTATAACTTAACTAAAAAATTTTATATTAAAATATTAATATTTAGTGAATTTTACAATATAAAAGACAGAAACGAAATTAATCAGTTAAAATCACTACCCTGATTGCACTACATAACAATCTTATTGGTGATTACTCTTCACTTCAAATACATAAATCTAAGTACTACATACAGTCCTGACTGGATGATCATAAAACTATTGTGGATCTTTTTTTAGCCAACAGTTATAGATACAATCAAATATTATCGCAACCCCATCTAATGATGACATTAAAAGCTAATACTCAATTTGGTCATCAAACAATTTCATTGAAAATTTTAAAATACCGTAACAAAAACTTAAAAATCATAATATTTTCTAAGAAAAATATAATGCATTAAGTTAAGTAAAAATTCCAACAGTAATTCATGATTTTCATGGTGTCAAGTCAAAGGAAGTGTTTTAGAGGCCCTTAAAATTTTTTTCAAATTCCAGGAGTTTTCAAGAGTTATATGAACTCTGTAGATAATATAGAGAAGATTATATTGATAAAATCTCAGTAGGGAAAAATTTCAAAGCAAGATGTTCACACTATTCTATTACTACAAAACATACACAATATATTTTCCACATATTTATTTTTATAAAACTCATGTAAGATAAGGTATCTATAGTAAAAATGCTAAAATGGAAGAGTAACTGGGAAGATGAACTTGAATATTTTAAAATATATGCATGACAAAGACTAAATATCTCCTTTATTAAAATTTTTTTTTAGTTTTTGATGATTTATACTTAAGACATATAAATCAAACAAATTTAAAGTTTCAAAGACAATAAATTTGAATCTAACCAGAGGAATCAAATATTGATTTCCAATTGCTTTAAAAATTATTATAATTTAAGCAAATATAAATTAAAAAAATTAAGTAATTAAACCTTTTCATTTTTAAATTTGATAAATGTGATCACTTATTACAAGAACATGGACTTATAAAATTGTTTTTATAAGTCAATGTTCTGGTAACATACATAATTCTGTAACATAATAAGTTCTTGTAACATTCTGGAACATAATGTTCTGGTAATTGTTTTATAGGTTTTATAAGTTGCCTCTTATCTTTCTAAAATATTTTTGTAGAACTAATTACATTAAGAAATATAAGTCCTGACAGTGACATGAATTTGTATCAATTAGAAAAGTAGAGGTGGCCATAAAATAAATTTCCAGCAATAGATGATAATTTCTTTTTTTAATAATTTTGAATGCTTGAAAATGTTTGGCTATCTTTGACTTGATATTAGAGAAAGATATGTGAAATATATTATTAAAAAATGGTAAAACTTATTAAATGTTTGAACAGTTAAAATGTATTTTTAAGTTAACAGAATGTATACTTTTAATAAAATACTAGCTTTCATTAAAAAAAATGTTTATAAGAAGGTATTCTAAATAAAGAGTAAAAAAATATCATTTGCTATTACTAATATAGTTACAATAAGTACAGCAGTAAAACACAAGTTATTTAAAAATTAAAATAATACATCAAATACATAAATAGTGTTTTAAATATATAAAATTTACTTTTTCAACAAGTTTCTCAGCTTCTTCTTCTTCACTCATTTCTACATCTAAAAATTATGAAATTCAATCATATTAAAAATTCACTGTTAGAAAATGAAATTTTGTTAAGTTTAAAGTAATCTACATTAGTCATTATTGAAAAAAAAGAACAATAAAAATGAAAACAATTTTGTAAATACATAGAATATCACCCCTGCAATAAATGAAAGTATTTTTAATATATTTTAATATAAAATATTCTCATTTTAATAATAACATAAGTAAATGTCTCAAACGTTTTAAAGCTGAAAAGCATAAGGAATAATTTGATTATAGAAAATTTAAGAAGGGTGTTTGGAAGCTTTAAGCACATTTGTTTTGTGATTAAACCTTTGTGGTTCAGCGTTCCAGGTAATGGAACACCAAACCTTAAATTGTTATCAAATTGTTGCATTTTATGATAAAAAGTTTAAATTTGTATTAAAATGTTCTTTAAACTCTCTTTTTGATAATAGATGGCAGCATTACATAAGACGATCTATAATTTTCAATTATAGCAGATTATTTAAATCCCTTTATTTTGAAGGAATATTTCCAAATTTCTTTTTCTTATACAAAAATAATTTTTGAAAAGAAATTTCTATGTTATTTTGCTGTCTGTACCTTGAAGTATTGGTTCTATATTACTTTAAATTTTTACGCATAAAGTATATGCAGAATTATCTGATAAAACATGGTGTTCCATCACCTGGAACACTGCGCCGCAATGACACTTTTAATTTACGTGATTTAGAGCACGATTAGCCTTGAACTCAATACTGAGGGGAACAGCTGCATTTATTTTTCACTGTTTTCCTCTCTTTTGGGGTGTAATAAATTAATGTTAAGGAATGTACAAGGAAGGATTACTTATATGGATAATATTTCTACACCCTTATTGGCCTTTTGAATCTGGAAGCTTCAGTGTGGTATAGGATTATTTCAGTTAGTTCGAATCCTCTCTAGTTAGAGAAGCATTTTTATGCTCTTCATTTTTCGATTCGTTTTATAATATTGTGTATATATATGTATATATATATTTTGAATTTACATATTTTTAGTTTACTTTTTGCAAATATAATTTTAATTTCTAATTAATTTTTTTAATTTGTTAATTGCAAATAAATGGCACGTAGAGATCTTAGTTCTTCTGAAGCAATAAAAATGCTTCAAAAATTGCCCTCTATTAGTGAATCAGAACTTATGGATAGAAATAGTGATACAGAGAAATATGTTCCTAAACCACTTGATCGGTCTCAGTTTGATAATGTTGTGTCGGATGCCAGTGAAAATGATGGCAATGATTTATTTCAAACAGGCTCCTCTATGCTGCTCCAAAACCTTACATGGATAACTAAAAAATTTTACAGAAATCTTTATTTTATTTACTTTTTTATGATATAGAGTAGCACACCTTCCTGTGATGCATTGTGGACCACGCTAAATCTGCTACGCAGGTGTAATGCATTGTTTTTTCATTCACATGCAAAAGCATTTATGCATATATGGGTTTCACTGCGACGCTTGCTTTTTACGACCTTTGCAGCGCAGTGTTCCATGTGATGGAACACTCACAAAATCGAAATGGTACCTGCAATCTTTACAAAATTTTCGCTGCATACTCATATAGACCTAAATAGACAACCTACAAATTTTTTTGTTATTATTTCAACTTTAAAGTGTAGTGCATCTGAAAGGGTTAATGACCTAATGTGACTATTATTGAAAAAATTATTATACACATATGTTCATTCTACATCATATACATACTGGAATTATACTCTTTATTAAAAAAATCTATCTTGATTATATAAATTCTTTATTTAATCATATATCTTGAAATGAATAATATGAACAAGAAATGTACAAAAAAACTTTGATTGTAATAAAATTCAAATTTTCTATCATCTAATGTAACAGAAAGCTAAATACACACAAAATTATCATTTGAAATGATGAATAACTTTTGATTAAAAATATTACCTTCAGTAGATGGTGCCGATGAAGTTAAAGCAAGCTTTGCTTCTTTAATTAGAGACTCAACATCATCTTGTCTGATGTTATCTGCATTTACTTCTTGATCCGTTGAAGTCATTTCTATCGATTTTTGCGAAATATCTTCAACGTCCTTACTTTTGGACATAGTGTTTTGATCCTAAATAAGAGTGTTGAAAAAAAAGTATTATATTCAGAGATAAAGCTGAATGCATTTTTGCTATATTAAACATAAAAAAAGTATTTATTATATAAAAAAGTTATTTGATCCTACACAAAAATAAAAATAATTAGCATTCAATAATTAAGTTAATTGTATTTTAACCATACTAAAAGCATAATATATTATATAATAAAATTTCATCTATGATAAAATAATTTAAAAATAAGTTAATAAAATTATTTTTAATTAGAATTTATAAAGTTTTAACAGACAATGTTATAAATTGAAATTTACACATGAAAAATGCATTTTTCTCACAGTAAACATAAAACTGAAATAAAAAATAATTGCTCGTACATTTGTTAACAATAATATGTATATACTAAAGATGTAAAACAGCTTAAAAAATATAATATCATATGAATTGCACATTATACAATTTGTTGCTTTTAATTTTTAAATCAAAATGATTTTATTTAAATATGTTTGAATGAAACACTAATATATTTTATAATCAAAAAGTAAATAATTATTTCTTGATAACTAAACATCCTCATGTTTTGATTTATTATAAATATCTCTTTTTAAACTTTATATGATTATGTAATTTAGATACTAAAGTTGAATTTAATTACAACACAGTGTAAAAAATATAACTAAATATTAAACTGACAAATATAAATCTTAGAAAATAAATATATATTATAATTAATTTTCTTTTACTTTCAAATATTTAACTAAATTCTATTAACATGCAAGCTAACTTACATTGAAATTTACGATACATTAACAAGAAAAGGATTTTTTATCAATTCCATATGATTTTAAGACAGAATCATAATTGAAATCTTTCATTTTCAATAATTAAAGAAATTTAAATCGGCAATGTTTGTAATTCAAGTGAATGATAAATAAAAAGAATTGAATCTTGTAGTTTTAATATACAAATTAATCCTAATATACTATATTTAGTTATTGTGTTTTTTGCTTATCTTGATGTTTTTACACAATACCACATTCAAATTAAAAAATTTAATAGTTATTTCAATTTGATTCATAACTCCTGTTTATCACAAAATTTGTAACCATTTCTTACAATATTTTTGCTACATTTTTATTTAACCTGAATACAACAGTTCTTAAAAATGTATGCTTATAAATATGTCCTTGAGAAATTTTATTGCTTTCTAAATCTTCAGGAATTTGCTTTATGTTACTATAATATTTCAATAATCATTGATTGCAGATTTCAAAATAGCTCATCAAAAATATGCTTTATTTTTATTATTCTAAAAAATTTTGCACTATTCTGATTTCAAGAGAAGCCTATTTTCTGACTACGAAGTCTTTCTTATATGTATTAGTCAAACATTCAAATTTTTAATAATAATCATTAATCCATAGCATTTTTTATGTGATATAATATAATTAATATAAACTTAATAATATCCATAACATATATTTGTAGTAGATTTGATATTTAAGGCAAAAAGTATATTAGCAATAACATTTCCCTGTTGACTCCTAAATATTCTTGAATATTTCTTTACATTTATATAAACAAATTCCCAAATAAATGTGTAGAGGTCCCTTCGGTTCTTTTTTCAGACATTAGAGAATTTAAAATATAAACAATTATAAATAACTGATAACAGCAATAGTGTAGAATAATATGAAACAGAAACTTACCTAAATTTTTTGCATAATTAAAAATAAATACATTCAAACAAGGAATAAAATAAGTAGGAATAAAAATTTTTACACTTTGGATATCATCAGCCCTAAGTTTAGCCAGTCGAGCAGCAATTTCATCTTCTGGTTTCACAATTTGTGACTCTATGTCTACTTCTTCTTTATACATCTTTAAAAGATCTGTTGCTTTTTCAGTGGATGTTCTTCTGTCAGCTGGCCTAAATACCTGAATGAAAGCAAACACTTCAAAAACCATAATGCAACAACATTTATTTCACACCTTTGTTATAAAAATCAATTGCTCTTAAAATAGAAGACTGACAAATCAGATCTAACATAAAATAATAAGCAATGA
>JAJQOW010000924.1:27500-73892 GCA_037975125.1 Latrodectus hesperus
TAAAGGCTTCCATGCGCCTTCAAAATTAAATATATCAAAATTAGTTGCTTATTCTCAATTTTAATAAATTTTTAAATTTGAATACAAATTAGCAATTTCCTGATGTCTAAAATGATTTCCATCCAAGGAAAATATTTTGTTTATAAGATGAATGCAAGTCATAATAAAATTTTGAAATTGTAATAAATAAAAATAAAATTTCAGCATTACAAATTTGAAGCAAATGAAGAAAAATTTAATGCATCCAAGAACAATCCAGGTCACACTTAAATTGATGCTGAATATAATTTATGGCTAAAACACTTTTGAAAGTTAAAAATAATACAAAATAATGAAAATTCAAGTTATTGAATGTTCACATTACAAGATTTGACTATATTAGGAAAATAAATATAGGGCATATATTTTGAAGATATTTTTAAAAAAATTATTATTTTAATACATAAAATTACATTCATATAATCAAAAGAACTTTAAAATAAAACTTATGTTTTAAATATAAGCAAATGAAGTTGATATACACATTAACCTATCATTATCTGAAACACGTATTTTATCTTCATGAATGTGAACAACTATTTTATTTTTATATTATCTATACTATTATCTGCATTATGAACAACAAAATTATTCCTTTGATAATTTTTATAACTGAAGTCAAAATAAAATATTGTGTAACCAATATTGAAAAGTGTTCTGCTTTGTTTCCTGATATGATTTTTCTACCTAAAGGGATGAATGAAAATTGAATAGAATCTTTTTTCATAATAGTAAAGCATTACATAAAATATATTAATATAAAAACAATTTTAAAATTTTAAAAAAAGTTCACATAATTTATAAACAACTGACATTTCCAGTTTAATGTTTTCAAGCAATGGAATGGTCAAAAATCCTATTTTTATTTTTAAAATATCGCTTAAACTATCTCACATTTGATATTAAACATTAAATGTAAGATTATATTTCATTAATGTTTTTCCTTTCCCCATTCATTTTAATTATATAAATCACTTATGAAATCATAAAATTTTAATTTTAATATTTGTTTATCACACATTAATTTTCTTGCATATCAGTTTTGATTAATATGTACGATGTATTAATATGTATGAGGCCCAATATTATTTATAATGTTTTCTTATTCTCAAATAGTATTTTGAAAATATTTTTAAGTATACAAAGGTCTTTAAAGTTATATTTATGAAATTTTAGAAAAGTTGAAAATTGTCTTCTGGAGGACCAATGAATTTCTGTAAGCAGTATTCTGAACAATAAAATTTTTTATCAATTCATTTCTTAGAATTGATGAAAAATTGCATTTATAGCCCCACAAATCTTGCTTAGTAAGTGAAAATGGCATATAAATATATTTTGAACACTTATTTCATCATCATACTTTTCCCTTCCGATAATAAGAACAACTTCCTAATCAATCAGGCATAGTGGCCTCAAGAATAGGGGTATGTTTTATCATTTTCATTTTCTAACATTAATTGTAGACATTGAATATTTTTTTCCTTATCTTATTACTACTTTAAAATCATAGTATGATAATAATCTCACATCAACTCTAAAATTTTCTTCAGTCTAAAATTTATTCTAAGATTGAAATCAGTCATTAAAATCAAATATTTCACATTTTGAAATCTAACCGCTAATTTTTTTCTACTGCTTTTTGTTTGTATCATGTAAAAACTTTTGAGTAACCCCTGCATATTAAAAAGGTAAAATAAATAATAGGACACAACAATAAAAATGCATATTAAATATTATACACAGCAAACATAGCATTATTCATGTCTAAATAATTTTTTAAAAATTTCTGTACAAATAATTTTTTTTAAAAAAGTTATAATATGCTTTTAAATGAATTTGCAAAAGATTAAAATCCTATTAGATAGCAGAAAATGTAACACTCATAATATTTGTAGAGTATAATCAAGTTAACATGATAATTTTAAAATATCTAGTTAAATTTTATCTTGTTACAATCTAAGCAATTCCATTTACTCCATTTGCAATTTATAAATTATCTTATGTTTTGAGTTGAATTTATATATATATATATATATATATATATATATATATATATATATATATATATATATATATATATATATATATATATATATAATGTATTGAACATTAAATAATGTAAATTTTAAATGATATATTTTGAAACTTACCTTTTGTGAGCTAATGGTGGAGAAATATCACCAGTTCTACTTCCACCACTAAATTAGTGAGAGAAAAAATATTAAAACAGAGAGAGAGAGAGAGAGAGAGAGAGAATATATGTTTTTAATATAAGTGAAAAGTTAAACTAAATTTAAAAATAAAACTTTAAAATAAATTTAAGTAAGACAGTAAAACACAGTATTTATTACATTTTGTAATTGGGTTGTAATATTTATAAGTACTGACAACATTATAGTTTTACAGAATAATCAATTTTTCATTTTGATTGCCAAAATGAATTTTAATCAAATTTAAAACAAAATGAGACAGAATAAACAGTTTTAAAGTTAACTTATATGTTACAATAAATTTTATAAATAATAACACAAAAGAGACTCTATAAATCCGAAAAGATGAAATTTTCAACTAGCTAATATACCAGTATGTTGGTGGAGTTTTATGGCACAAGGTCTATAAAGGAACATGCTGTGCCAAAACTAAGATTTTGAATTATTTTTGCAAAACCCCAAACATTAAAATTTTAAAAAATCAAAAATGTTTGTAAACTTCATTAATAAAGCCAAATTTATGTAATATTAAAAAAATAAAACAAAAATATATATAATTTTAAAAAATTCAAAATATAATTTATATAAAATGTAAAAATTTATTGCCCTAAAAAGACTAAAAGGTTTCTGTAGGATGGTTGCCCCAGCAAATAACCACAAAAAAATGTTAAGATATTTGCGATAGAAAAAATAAAGTTTTATTTTCTAAGTGAACAAAATTTTAACATTCAAATTTTCATATTTGAGTGAAGTTAGTGTCAGATATGGATGTTGATGAATTGAATTTTTGTTTTCTTCAAAATTTGGTACATGAGTATTATGCAATGGGTGCCAAAAATTCTTCAACAAGTATTAAAGAAGTATTTCTACTTTATGTGTTTTCCCATATAAATTGCAGTTACATGTAATAATTTATATAATTTATTAAGTATGTGTAGAAATATTTGACATATATATATATATATATATATATATTGCATTTTCCTGTATATTATCCACAGTGACATATTATTTGTTATCTTATATATACAAAATCATTTTTCTAAGTAAAAGAAAAAAGGTTGCATAATCTGCAGCATACTAAAATCAGCTGCAATTTTTTTGACTGAATAGAAAATATATACTGATGATAAGGTGGGTGTCGCATAAAATAAAAAAGACACAGTATGGTTAAAAAATATAAGAAATATTCCAGAAAGCATATTTATTGTGGAAAAGATCTGTTTGAATCCACCTCATTGCAAAGTGTAATAAACTGAGATGAAAGCACAAGATTGATAATTTGAGAAGCTAGTAAAATTTGCCGATCTTTATTTTTAATTATTAAAACAATATTAGACATTTTTTTTTTAAAATAAAGTGTGTTTCATTAACAATTAAATGGAAAAATTTAATTATTTTTGAGTTGGGCATTGGATACATTGTTTCTTTTGTAATGTAAATTGCAGGCTTGTTTGTTTTTTTTTAAATCTTTTTTTAACACATTTATTGGCATTTTTGCATTTGCTTTATTTATAACTTAAAGGTTAAAAGCTGCTGTATAGCTAAAAAGCTTTTGCTTCCATATAAGGATATCTGTATTTGAATATTTTCAGAATGAAACTCAAGTCAAGACAAACTGTGAAATGATGATAGCGACAGCTTTTACAACAGGAATATCATTATGAGGAACTGAATTTTTTCTCAAATGTAATTGGGCAAAGCTGATTATAAATAAAATAAGACAGTGGAGTCATGGTGCGATCTGTTATTTATTTTATGTAACATAAACAGCTTTTTTCCAAAACTTTACAGTAAACTTTTCAGATGGAGAATGTCTTTTTATCATATTATCACTGATGGTATATAATATGCACGACTGAAATAAAAAACGTTTTTAACACATAATCCGCGGATTATATAAAGGAAAATACAGTAATTAGGTTTATTGTGAACTGTAATTCTTAATGAACAGAATTTGAAATTTCATAAAAACACATCTTATTTATATTATTAAATTTACTGTCCAATTGTTTTCAGGGCTAGATAGCATCTACACTAAAATTTTTAAAGCTACATGTCACTGTCCGGTTAATTCAAACCAGAGTTTTCATAAAAATGTATGTTATTGATTTAATTTTATTGTCCAGTGGTCTTCTTTTCTGGATTGTTTTTACACTGATGATTTTTAAAGTGGGCACCACTGTGAAGTTGATTAAAGTTCGATTTTTCTTAAAGCTATGTCATTTACATTATTGATTTAGATTAGTTGTCAATATTTGCTTAGTTTTTTTATAGTGTGTATTTTTAAAATATTTTCATTCTTTTTATTCATTAAATAACAATCAAAAATGATTATATATATATTATTGAGCTATTAGAAATAATAATATTGATACTTAGAATTATTTCATACTTGCTTTATAACAGGTAATTTTTATGAAATTAGTTTCTAGTTATCAGTTTTCTAATATTTCTGTGGTAAGTATTAATAATAAGATAAGCACCCAAAATTTTGATATTTAAAATCAAAAATAACATGAGATTGTGATGTTAAAAACTTGAATTTGGTCGGGATTTTGAAAACTGGATATTGCATGAAGTGATGTAATTTAAGTTAGTGAGATAACTATGTAGTGCTTGGTGAAAAATTGGAAATTGCACCAAATATGTACTGGCTTATAGGATTTTACCTTTTCTTAATACATAATTAAGTTAACATCATATTCTTTATTACTTTTATCACTATGCAATATATTGGATACAAATACATGAATAATATAATAAATATATAAAAACAATTTGCATATTATTTTAACTTTATATAATCTTTTTTCATAACTTTAAATAGAAAATTTTATTTTGCTTTTGATGAGAAAAATAAAAGAAATTTTTAGAAAAAAATAGTATTTTTGACTGTCTTTTTATACACATATATTATATAAAAAATTTCATTAGAGAACTATATACACCAATAATTAATCATCTTAAAAGATGATAAAAATTACATTTTAAAAATGAATAAAAAAATATAAAAATATTTCTGATTTATCTAAAATTTACACAGAAATCATTAAATTTATTAAATAAACAAATTCTAAAAAAATGTACCCAAAATAATACCTGGGCTTTTTGTTGATACATTGGACACAAATAACTAACTTCTTAAGCTCTCCTGTTTCTGTAGGCACTTCACGTTTTTTACAGCATTTTCCACAAAAAGAAAAGCCACATACTTCACATCCAATCTTAAATAAAAATAATAAACTGTTAAACATGATTTATATGTAAAAATCAAGATATAATTTCTAAATGTTACTGAAAGCAAAATAATTAAAATTATGCAAATCTCAAAATTATATAATTACTTCTAAAAATGGTTTCTTAGACAGAAGTCTGCTAAAATATATAAAGCTTTTCATGATAAAAAGACGCAAACCAATAAAGGAATCATTAACAAAATAAGAATAACTAAATTTTATTTACATTATACTACAGATTTATAAATAATAGTCAATATTCATCAGAAAATACTCCGAAATTTCAGCAAAATTTAAATGTATGCTGATTAACAAATAAAGCTTATTTATAATGCACACTCACTTCTTTCTTCAGGATTCCAAATTCTGCACTACAAGCATAACAAGGCATTTTTCAACCAATCTGAAAAGTTTAGAAAACTATTTAAGATTATACATTCTAACTTTTCAAAAGATTATTTATCGTAAGATGAAAATAAGGAGAACAGCTACTATAATAACTAAATATTTGCAAGGCAGTTACTCATATATATACATATAATTAAATTAATTAATAAGGAAACTTTTAAAATATAATTATTAGGGTTTTATCAAAGCCCATGACAAATATTTATATTTTTTCATTAAAGCAATCTCTATTTTAATAATAAAAAATAATTGTCATAAGCAGTGATAAAATCCTGTAATTATTTCCATAATTAAAAAAATTAAATACCAAATGTATATAATTGAAACAATTCTGCAAATATTAAAAAATTATGCATAGAAAAAAATTTTTACTTTATTAACTGTTGAAATGAATGAAATAGTTTTCAATAGTAAATCAGAATTTTTAATCTCTTTCTCTCTCTCACTGATTTATAAATTTTTTTTTTCACTTTCAGCAAACATCAAGGGGTATTCTAAGCATAAATTCAAGAGTAAATTTATTTTTATGAATTTGATAAAATACTTTTTCATAATAGAAATTACAAAGTATTATTCAGTTCCAGTTTATTATTATTATTATTTTTTTCATTTTCATCAAACATCATGGGGTAAATTCTAAGTATAAATTCAGGGGTAAATTTATTATTATAAATTTGATAAAATAGTACTTCATAATAGAAATTAGAAAGCATTAGTATTAAAAAGATGCTTTTGTTATCTAATTATAATCATATATACATAATGGAAATGACAATTGATAAATTATAATACACTATTAAAATTGGGTTTAGAATAAAAATTTTTAAGATTCCCAATATAATGCCAAAAATATATAATATTTTTAATAGTGATGATATTATCATAGAATAAGATGGCAGGGCATGCAGTAAGAATGAGTTCAGATCAAACAGCAGTAAGAGTTTTTAATGCAACTTCGTTCAATAAAAAACCAAAAGGAAGGCCAAAAGAGATGGGAAGACAGTATTAATGAGGACTTAGCCATTCTAAAACTAAAAATCAATTGCTGAGAGTAGGGTAGAATGGGAAAATCTTTTGAGGAAGCTCCAGGACGACAAATGGTGTGAATGGTGATAATGACATACAGAAACTTAAGATACATTTTTCTTTTCATAAAAGTAGAAATTTATTTAAAATCACAATTAAGAAACACTGAGATCAATAATAATTTTTTAAAAATGTTTTTACATTCATGAAATGCAATCAAGGGACTATTGAAATCCCATCTATAATAACAATATTTATTTTAATTTAAAATCCTTATTGTTAAAAATTTATCTGCTATAAAAGTATAAGAAAAAAGCATGTAATTTAATGAAAGTGATAACAATTTATGAGTATGATATAATAAACAGAATAAATTTGAAGAAAACATTAAAAAATTGAAAAAAACCCATTTTGGGTAAAATATTAAAAAATACCCATTTTTTCTGTATTTTTAATCAAGGCATCTGAAAAAATATTAAAATGGAATATTTTCCAGAGAAAAAGCATTTATTTCATCCCAAATATTTCAATATTATATCAAAATATAATTCTATACATTACAAATTTGAAGATTGTAAACATTATATAAGAAAAATTATTAATGAAAAATTTTTAATAACTCTTGATATGTAAAATTTTGCAACAAATGGTATTCATAGGGATTTATATTTTAACATGGGGGGTGTCAGTCGCCTTCACGTGGTGCCCTCTGTTTTTACTAAACAACTGACTCCTGTTGCTGGGTTTGGTTCCATGTCTATACCGATGGTTCAGCTGTGGATGTCATTAGAAATGCTGGTGCAGGAGAATACTCTAAGAGTTTCATGTTTTGCCAGGCTGTTGGGAAATACTATAACAGCTACAATGGTGAAGTGGCCGCTGTGCAATTAGCACTTGAAGAGATCAGAAAGGGTAATGAGAACAACGTATTTTTTATAGACTCTCAGGCCACCATCAGGTCTCTCTTCAATTGCTCCTAGCAGTATTGTTTCTGTTTATCTCTGCCAAATGGCAATTAGTTCTCTAATGGAAGAAGGACGTCAAATTGTGCTGCAATGGATACTCAGCCACTGTGGTATCGCGGGAAATGACACAGCTGACAAATTGGCAAAGGCTGGCTCAGGTCTACAACAGCCTTCTCCAGCCTTGGAGTACCATACTGTTAAAAGGCTTATTAAGTCAAATATAGCCTCCTATCGTAGAAATGTTTACAAGATGTGCATAAAGGGGAAAGCATGGGCTTCCTTACTAACAAAGCCTATTCCGTGTAACCTCCACAGAGCTGTGAGAGTGGCAAATTTTCGCCTTAAAACTATGCATGATTATCTGCATAAACACCTTCACCATTTGGGTTTGAAGGACTCTCCGATCTGCCCTTTTTGTGGACTAGAGGACATGATTGGTGACCACCTTTACACTTGCCCTGGACTTTCGGACGTCGCAGTTAGAAATTCTGCGGAAGATGACTTTTAATTCACCTCGAGATTGTATTGGGCTGCCCGACAGAGACTGATGGTTGAAAAACCAAGGTCGGACGTAGGATAAATATATATATATATATATTTTAACATTGTTTACTAACTTAATTGATTAAAATTTTATCCAGTATGTTTTATATTTTAGAAATATTCAAAATATAAAACATACTGAATTCATCAGAATAATGGTTGATTTGCATTCTTTGAATTGGAAGATCCCAGTTTTGATCTCAACTATTGTTGAAGGAGATGAATGCCTCATTTCTGCTTTCAGCAAGTGCATCTCCCATAATGGGCTCTCAAATGATACATAAATCTTTTTTTTTTATCCTACGCCCGACCTTGGTTTTTCAACCATCAGTCTCTGTCGGGCAGCCCAATACAATCTTGAGGTGAATGAAAAGTCATCTTCCGCAGAATTTCTATCTGCGACGTCCGAAAGTCCAGGGCAAGTGAAAAGGTGGTCACCAGTCATATCCTCTAGTCCGCAAAAATATATAAATCTAGAAATGCATATTTAAGTGTGATTGGAGACATAAATAAGCCTGTGGCATAGTAATAGTGCTTCATACTTGTAAGTTTGATCTTCAAGCTGGGAAAAGTTAGCTCATCCTTTCAATGGATCAATGAAACTAAGTACCAAACATGCTTAGGAACAAAACACTGGGGGTATAGCGTTGGACTGCCCACTAAACTAGGGCACCAGGCTTTCCATATAATAGCCCTTTTTTAAACAAACATGAGCAATGAAACCCTTGATCCCATGACACTGTTGTGTCATTGAGTTACAGTTGAATAGAGACATGAATACAAGCCATAAATAAATAAGGCTTACTATGAAAAAGGTTGCTTTAAAAGATAGCATGAAATGAATATGAAACTCAGCTTTACAACATATTTTAAATGTTAAATTATTTACACTATATAGTATCAAATATAAAATATGTGCATCAATTTTAATTCTACATATTTTTCTTGTCTTCATATGCACAACAGCCCTTTAAAGGTCTTGGTTGCCTTAATCACATGTTTCCTCCAGTTTCTTCTATCATTAGCAACTCCACACCAATTCTTGATTTTTAAAATATTTATGCCTCCTTCATTATCATCCAACCATCTAGTAGGTGGTTTCCTTTAAGCCCAGGATCCCTCAGGTTTTTAAATGTTAAGATTTTTACGATTATGATGATTTGTCGAAACCCTCTACAATTCAAAATTATATCTGACTCTCTAACATCCTTCTTTCTGTACTGGGACAAAGATAGTTCTGAGGATATTTCTTTTAAACATATCCAGTGATTGTTTTTTTTCTTTAATTAGGTTCTAGGTTTCATTTGCAATAAAGTAAAACAGGTTTTATAAGCATCTTATAAATTTTTGATTTAGTTTTGCGGCTGATAATGTAGACATTAATTGCCTTTTCAGGCTGAAGTAGCATTTATTAGCCATTTTAATTCTGTTATAAATTTTTGCTTTAAGTTTATTTTGCATTATTGTGCCAAGGTATTTTAATTCATTAGCTTTTTCAAAGATGTAACCAATAAAGCACATAGGGCTATAATAAGTTTCAACTGAACATGAGATTTCAATGAATTTGGTTTTATTTTCATTAACAGTGAGGTCCCTTTTTGTGACAGAAAATTCAAGTGTTGAAAATGGCTCTTTTACTGCTTTTTTCAATGATATCAATGTCATCTGCATAAAATTTTTCATATTAAAAAATATTAATAAAGCATTCAATGAATTGAACATATATTCTCCATTTCATGATATAATGCTAATTCAATGAATTGAACATATATTCTCCATTTCATGATATAATGCTAATTCAATGAATTGAACATATATTCTCCATTTCATGATATAATTCTAAATTACTCTTTTTGAGTAAGATGGAAACAAAACATAATTTCCTTTGAATGAAAATACTATAATTTAATTCTATAACAAAGATTTAAATTTATATTTTATTAAATACAATATCAGAACATTATTAAGTTTTGTTTTTAAAAAACAACTTGAAATTAATTCATTGATAGTTTGTTTTGTTTTTTCAGTTATGCAGAAATATGAGGACTAATTAAAATACCATCTACAATTCAAACTGGATTCTTAACAACAAACATAGATGCCTATGGTGGGAATTAAACCAGAAACTGTTCAACTGAACGCCAGAGAGCTAAATCAGCATTAAAATTACCAAGAAATAACAAAAAAATGATGTAATAATTTTTCCTTTTAGTTATGAATACAACTAAAAGGAAAATTTATAGATGTTTCACTATCAAAAAACTATTTTTTCAATAGTAAAACATCTATAAATTTTCATCTTATGGATGATTTCTCTTCTCTAATCAATAAAATTTCAATCCCTTATTTAAGCTGAGAGGCATATTTAAGAACGCTATAAAATAATTCTTTAATTAATTAAGCCTTTTTTTCTTTTTAATATTGAAATAGAAATCAGCTTCTTGATTTGCATTATTCAAAAAAGTAAACTTTATTTCCAACATGTCTCATGAAAGGGAAATATTCAGCATGAATATGTAATTTTTATATTAAAGCATAAATCAAACTGTCCTTTTAAACTAATTTCCAAAATATATAGATTAATAATTAATGTTTACATGTCAATAAAAGAAAAACAGGGATGTTTGCAATACAACTGTTTGGGTTATTTATGAACAGCAAAAATGATACTTTCACAACTCTGATACTCTTTTATCAGAATATTTTTACCTAAGTTTATGATGTATGTATTATGTGAGAATAAGACAATGTTACAAGTTGAAAACAAATGTAAAGTATGGCTACTGGATCTATCAATGGTAGGCAAAAATATTTATTGATCTGGCAAAATTATTGATGAAATGCTTTTGCAAGGATGAATTCTAAGCAATGACAATTATCTAAAAGCATCAATACAAAATTATTAAGTAGAGGGTTTTTTAGCAGATATTACAGAATTAAAAAGTATAATTATTAAGCATAATATTCACAAAATATTCTAATCAAATGATTAAGTGGTTATAAATTATTTCTTAACAATAACAATTCATACAGCTTTAATACTCCTTCACAATTTTGAATACTGAGCAACATACTAAGGGAGAATAGACATTCACACAGTCAACATAATAAATTAAACTTTTATTTTGAAATCAACACTTTTGCAAAAGAAAAGCATTGGAATTTGTCATATGAAAAGGTCAAAGATTTAAGCAAACTATGATATATGTTATTCTATTTTTCTTTTGTGCTGAAAAATTTTGGTAAAATTTTCAAATTAATCATTTTGTTTGAAATAGGATTGAAGCCTTTTTTATTAAGATAAAGGTTAACAGAGATAGTACATATCAATTTTAGATAATTATCTTATAATGATAAATTAGTATAATATTAAAAAACATTAAGTGCAATTTGTGAATGTTAATGCACATTCATCTTAGCTATAATTCATATGAAAATAATGTATTTATTATTTGATCAATTCATTGTATGTATTTATTTTTTAAAAGATCACTTGAGCTTCATAAAGATGTTTTTATGAAAAAAATGTTATGTGTTTAAGTGTACAACCTAATATATTTTATAACTGACTTTACATGATAATTACTTGCCTTTTAAAAAAAGGCCTAAAGTTTATAAAATTAATTGAAAAAAGAATATACTAACCTAGATATTAAATTAGTCAGTGGTCACATTTCAAGGAATTGTTTCTGCACAAATATACCTATTATTTCTTAAGACATTATAGACTATTGGCAATAGAATGTTATGTAACACAAATAGCAAATACAACTCGCTGTGTCAGAATTTATTATGTAAATCAGAATATCTATAAAAGTTGAAGCTCATCTTCATAAATGTTGTACAATGGTTTCTTAAAACAGTGTTAACAATCTTAATAATAGGAAAAAAGAATTTCTAACAAACTTTTTAAGATACAATTTTAGAAGTAGAAATAAAATTTTAATTAAATTATAATTTTCTAATTACATTGACTTATGTCATGAACAATCAAGTTGTAAAATGAATTTCTGTTTTACAACTAATATGGAAAATTCATTTCATTGAAATGGGATTTTTACTGATGTCAGGAAGTTGTGTAATGGATATTATAAATAAAAAAAGCACTTAATTATCAATCATTTATTTAAAATAAAATATGATCTGTATACTTGTCTCATTAACTATAAACATATCTGATTGATTGATTGATCTTTCACAATAACTTATTTCATATTTCTGTATAAATTTTAAAATCAAACAGTTTGAAGTAAGGCATTTATTTTTAGTAAATGTAAAAAATGTTTTACTTCAAACAGTTTTTATGAAGATATTCTCTCATTAATGTGGTTTCTGATAATAATTACATAAGAAATAACTTCAAAATATTTTCATTAAAAATTATTTACAACTCATATTCAGGAATATTCACTGAAAACCAAATATACAATATTTAATATCAATTCAGATTGATAAGCATTTCAAACCACAAACTAAAACAATAATATAACATTTGATTTAAAAAAAACTAAACTTAATCAATAACCAAAAATAATAAAACAGGGTAAAAGAAAATATTATCATTTCGAGTAGTAGGAATTTTTAATGACTAGCACAACTTGTGCAAATTTACAAACAAATACTAAAAAAAATAATACCGAAAATAAATTGTAAGCAAAAGTGTAAACAGATTTTCACCGTAACCTTGTTAAAAATAGCGATATTTAATATTTTATTTGATTCACAGAATATATATATATATATATATATATATATATATATATATATATATATCATCATAAACCTATATATATATTATATATATATTTTTGTATATGTGTATATATATATACATCATATATATATACATATATATTACATACATATGAATGTATTTCATACAAAATCAAGAACATGGTTTCAATATATAATTAACTTAATCACAGTAATATTGCATCCCTGTATATAATACATAAATATATTTCCATGAAAAAATATACTTCGTTAGTATATCTTTCTAAGGATTGAGAAATAAATGAAAAATTTGTAGCAATAAATATATATAGTAATAAAAATTATTCAATTTATTATAAAACACTAGATGTAAAAATTTAACAACTTTAAAAATAATAGAAAACTTCCAAAAATGAAATATTATTGGAAAAAAATTAGCTTACTTCTTAATCGCAAACAATATTTCATTAAAATAAATGGAGTACATATCGCTTTAAATAAAAATCGATCCTAAAATATATTGAATATCAATAAATGAATTGAGCAGAAAACTGCGTTCAATAATATTAAAGTAACTGTACATTTATTTCAAACATTCGAAATATCATTAAACAAAGAACATTATAAAAGGAGATTACTAAAAAGAATACTTTATATCTACAGAAATTTTCAAGAAATTAAGTGTACAAACTTATTTAAATAAACGGTAAAAAAATATTATAACATGAAATTTTTAAAAATATTATGATCCTTTTAAGAGGATACTTATTTTTCACTGAAAACCAAATATGAATACTAATCATCTATCAAATATCAAATTATCAATAACTGTCACAACTTTAACGATAAAATATTTTACGACGCATTCTTAATTAATGATTATTACTTAATATTTAGGAAAAAATTAATTAATATTTTTAGTTAACAAACAAGCTTAAATTAAAGTTCCATTACTTTTTTCAATTCATTGAAGGTTTCTGTTTTGGTTTAGCAGTCACATAAAGAAAAATAGTACACAAATCATTACTAAATCAACTTCATTTCACTTCATTTGTATCTGAATTTTATCAACATCTGAGAATTGGAGATAAAATATCTATAAAATTACAAATACCACTATTGAAATTTTATATCATAATCAACAGTGACTCAATATTATCTATACTCATATCAAGATTTTAGAAATTTTTTTTAATTAGTTAAACATTCTCACCGAATTTGTGGAGGAATATTTCATCATTGCTCTATATGTGGAAGATCAACTGAGGTGAATATAATATTTTATATGTTGTAAATCCACTATATGTAGCCGAGCTGGCAGCCGAATGGTTAGTGCTCTTGCCTTTGGTTCAACAGTTCGTGGGTTCGAATCCCACCTTGGGCATGGATGTTTGTAGTCATTCGGAATCCACTTTAAACCGTAGGTCCCGGTCTAATTAGCCCTCGTGTGAAAAAAATGACCGTTAAAAGACAAACAAACCACTATATGTAGTCAATCCAATATTTATTAGATCCACCGAGCTGAATTTTTCATACAGCTCAGTAATTGTAACTGTACTTCATTCAGAATACTGGTATTATTAAAATACCGATTACAAAATACTTTACGTACTTTTCGTAGGTAGAAAGACCATCCCTACCTACAGTTATTTCACTGACTAACGTGGAAATTCCCCATTGAAAAAATTAAAAGGAAATTCATTGCAGCAAAATCACTCTTCTACCCCCTAATTGTGTATTACTCCAAACTCTCCCTTTCTAGCAAAATCATTATCTATAAAGCCTTTCTTCGCCCCATTATCACATATGCTGCTCCAATCTGGGCCGGTGCTGCTCAAACGAATTTTAATACATTAGAGGCACAACAAAGCAAAATTTTAAGGATGATCTCTCAAGGGGAATACTACTTCAGGAACTCCCTAATTCGGGACAACCTGGGTATATTATCGCTTGAGAGGTACATCAAATATCTCGCCTTTCGGTTTTATGATAGCCTCTATAAAACCAACAATACAGAAATTAACAAAATTGAAAATTACTCCCCATACGAGATTCAAAATTTTCACAGACCAAGGTCAGTTCTACGGATTAAACCACTAACAAGCAGCCCTACCCTCCACCCACGATGCAAAACAAAAAGAAAACCCTCAAGTTGACAGGACCAATCACCTACAAATACTCTCATTTTTGTAAATAAACTTTCCTGTTTGTAAATATATATATATATATATTTGTTTAACCTACTGTGTATTCTATTGACTTTGTAATCCTAACTTTTGTTCATTTTCTTTTATATATAATATAAAATAATTAAAATATAAAAAAATCTTTATTTTATTCTAGAAAATTTCTGCTCCTATTTTTATTGTGCCTATTTTGTATTACTCAAGAATCCTTTTCCATTGTTATGCTGCTTTTTTTCCATATTTTTGTATTTTATTCTTGTATCATCACATTTTGATTTGTTAATTAAATTAACTTAAGCTTTTACTTAAGACTTCCCCCATAATTACTAGCCATGCAAAGTACTGCCATTTTGGGAGCACTTCCTTTATGTTCATAAAATACTTATGTATCCCTTAATCATTATGTAAATTAATAATTTACTCATCATATATTATGTTACGAGAATTTTCTTTAGGAATAGAGGGTAAATGGCCGGAAGGCTAGAGACCCATCAAACTCTAGATCAACGGTTTATTTCACTGTTAATTAGATCCTGTTACTGAATAACATATTATTTTAGTAATATTTATGAATAAATATCTGTTATAAAGTAGTAGCTGTATTAAGCAATTACTTCTTCATCTTTTCCATCGCGATCGTGAAACGCAGTCTAATAGTTGGAACATGTAACTCGTGTGTTTGTTTTGACTTCAGAAAGTGTTATCTAATTGTGATTGATAACTTCTAAAAATTATTTCAAATCTCGAGTTAATGTTATTGCTATAGGTATGGTGTCAATATATATAATATATTTCATATTTTTACAATAATTGAAGATTATTATATTAAAAATTTGTTTGCGATTATACTGTATAAACTCACAAAATTAATTAAGTTTGTTTGGTTTCACATATTATTTATTTTTTTACGTTGACATTAAGTATAATGTAAAAGTCTAATTGTAAATATGTTAAAGTCTTGTTGTAAAAATCCTACTTTTCTTATGATTAATGTAAATTAACCTACTTTTTTTAATCCTCAAACTTTACATGTGTAATGTCGACTTATTTTATTGATACCTTCAAAATAAAAATAATATAAAATGTAATTTATTATTACATGAGTAAAATTTTACCATTTGTTTATGTTCTCTCATTTTATTATACAAATAAATAGGTTCAATATGAAAAAGAGCTAAATATATTGAAAGCGTTTTTTAATGTCATGAGTGACAAATTAAAAATGTATTTGGCTGTTTTCAGTTGTGTTCAGATCATTACTGAGATCATTAATATTTAGTATAAGTCAATTGTACTGTTTCATAAGCATTTAATAAACAAAAAACATGATTCATGTTTCCAGTTTATTTTAACTTTCGCAACAAAACAAGGTCAAAGATTTATTTGTCAAAAGGTCACTGGCAAAGGAATACCTAATGATAAATCATTGTTTAATCAGCACAATTTCTGAAAAGACTGATTAAAATTTTTATAATTTTACTGTTTAAAAATTTCTGTGTTAAACTGGTAATGTTAAGAGAAAGACTTAAACTAATAAATCAGAAACTTTTTAAAATAATGTAACATGAATTTTTTTGCCAGAATGATTAAATGTATATATGAATTAGGTATTTATATAATAAAGCAGCAGCTACAGATTTGCCAGTTATTAAGTCCTGCCAATCTACAAATAAAATTTTTCTGACAAATCATAAATTATGACACTTTAAGTAAAATCTAAGTAATCAATCAGATTTCAGGGGAAAATGAGCTGATTTAGAGTTTAACATAGATTCAAAGAGTCACTATTTTCTTTCACCTGATGCTGCCACCATATGAACTCTGATAATTAATTCTGAAGGATGTGGAGATTTAGATGTCCTACTGTCCCCCTGATGCAGCTTGTCCTGTTTTGGACATTGTACCATGAAACCTAACCAACCCCTGCCCCCCTATGTCTCTTGTTCCTCCAATTTGCACTGCCCCATATTCTCTCAACTGTTTGAGTATAAACTCCTGCATAAGAATCAATAAAATTGCATTTAGGATTAATTTTAGTATGTAGTCTACTTAGGATTAACTAGGTTACCTTTCCAACTGTTAGAATAAATTGTTCAGCAATGTTTTCAATTATTTTATCAAAAAGGGTAGAGTCAGTTCTGTTAGGAACAATGACAACAAATGAATCTTTTGTTTCTCTACATATACCACCCACTGTTCTGGTAATAACTGACCACAATTATTTTTTATGTTTGGTAAACAAACTTACAACAATTTTGTCAATGCAATCTGGCCCACTTACTTTTCTGTTTAATTTATCGTCTGTATCCAAGACACATAATTCACGCATGTAATTGGTCCAATCTGTAACAGTTTTATCTGGTAAATCAAATTGCTTTTCACAAAATTTAATTGATATCAACTCCTTGCTCCAGCAGTATATGAATCTCAAAACTGAACAAAATATAACTCTGCTTTTCTCAAACCAGTTGTCTTTTCTAAGTCTTACTTGCAAATCACACTGGTTTAAATTACATTTCCAAAATGCATGTTTACCAAAATAAAGTTTCATGTGATGGGAATTGGTACATTTTTTTTTTTTTTGGTAAAATATTTCGCTCCTGAAAAAATAAAATTGCATCTTGTTCTGTTTTTGACACATTTCTGTAGATCTAAAAAATGAAGTCAAAACTCTGCAGACAATAAGGAATCCAAAAGATAACTATGTGCAAACAACAGGGTTGCTCTGTATTGGCGCATTAGTGTAACTTCTGCTGTGGTGGCATTTATACATAAATACCATCCATTGTTCATGAATTCAGTTTCTTCCCTAGAAGTAAATTTGTCAATCTATTTTTCTAAAATTGGGGGAAAATGTAATTTTAAAACTTCTTTATTCTATTTATCTGTCATTATTTTTTCTGTATTATGATAATTTAGGACTTCTCTAAAAAATTACATTTTGTATAAATGTTTACCTTCGCAATTAAGCTGTATCTCACTGAAGAATCAAAAGCTTAGAAATTCTGTAATTTTCTTGTCATAAGATATATATAACGAGGCAAAATTTTTATTTCTTTTTAGACATGAGTAGTTTTACAAAGAAAAAACATGTAACAGAAGAAGTTTTAAATACATATGATTTACCAACAAATGAACAAAGTATTGTCAAGGTAAGTTTCTTTAAATGTATTTTTCATCTATAATTTTTTTAACCTTATTTTAGTTTGTTTTTTCCATTACATTTTATTAAAGTCGGTATGATAATTGATCACATCACTAATGATAATCAATTACTATAGTGATATGGAACATGATGCTATCATGTTTTTACTTGAAAGCTCATTTATCTAATTTTTATTAATGTTTAGATCCAAAAACACATTAATATTCTTAAATTGTGATACTTATTACACTAATGCCATATTATTACAATAATATTGGGAAATTTTATGTGTACATTTAAATGTGAACACACATGGATTTAAATAAGATGAAACTCTTGAGTAAAAAATATGTCACACATCAAATTATATAAATATTTTAGGAAGAAATATAATTTAATAACTTTATATAATTTTATAATTTTCTGGAAATTTTTGTAATCAGTTATTGTATATTACTAAAAAAGTATGTATACATATTAAAAAACTGTATTTTTCTCAAATAAAATTTATCTATTCTTCTAAATATTGAGTGAGATAATTAAGGAATTATTTTAACTTTATAGTATTTGAGAGTGGATTTACTTTAATTAGATTTTTTGATAGGTATTTTTCCATTATACCTCTGTACAATATTCCATAATGTGGAAAATAACCATAATGTGGAAAAAAATCATAAATTACTGTTGTAAATATTCCATTTACTTACGTTTTTAGAAGCTACTAAAAATAATACATATTTTATGAATTAATTAATTATCACTTATTGACAAAACTTATTTAAACTCTAAAGTTTATTTCTGTCAAAACCTTCTTAATAATCTCATCTATAATTGATTGTGTATGTATACTATAATAAAATCTTTTTTCAGTGATACAAAATTAAATTTTCCCACATCTAGTTGTTTTTTACTCTTGGCCATTTTTGATTGTAATGCTCCTTTTAAGGGACAAAATTATCATAAAGACAGCTTTTGTACCGATTTGCTTTAGATTTGTTTAATATTTAACTTGTTCAACTATGTTTATCTCCCTTCACTCAATTTTATCACAAAAAATTTCTTGGAATATATTTAATTTAAAATAAAATTTGAGTCATTAAAATCATCATATCAACGTTGTATTATTTTCGCTTCTCCGTAAGAAACATGCTATTTCTGTAAAATTGTAAGCAGGGATATAATGAAAAAGTACCATTTAATAAAAAAAGCTTCATTCAAAAACAAACTCAAATTTTTACTAACAGGGCAATGGCAGCCACCTTAAAAAAATCACTGTAGTGCATTCTACTCCCAACTGAAGATGGCAATAAAAATAAATCTAAAACATAAACAAACATTTTTATAAAAACTAGACTTTTAAACTAATCAACATTACCATACTAAATAAATTCAAATACTAATATATGAAATGTTTTAAACAATACTTAATATATAACATAAAATATTATATATAACATCAATATTAATTAAAAATATAACGTGCTTAATTTTTACTTTCTGAATCATATAGTAAGATGTTCTCAGAGTGATTGCATGGCCATATATACTCTGTAAGGAAAATATTAATTCAAATAATGAAAACAGTGTGAAAATTAATTAATTTTATATACTTTCAAAAGAAATTTTACGTAAATAAAAATTAAAAATTCACTTCAAACTAATATAGAAACTTTAAAGAAAATTTCAAAATATAAACATAAATCATGCTTTTCTAAAGCTTGAACTGTAATCGTATATAAACAAATTACTAATCAAATGCACACCAAACAAAATTTGGCATTGTACACAGTCACATTATTTCATAAAAACGCATTCCAATGTGGGATACCAGTTTGGAACATTTTATCGTCCCTACTGCCTCATATTCACTGTTCTTATAATGTAATGGAAAGCTAAAAATCTTGCTTCTAAAATAGAGGAAATATTTCATTGCAGTGTATGAAAGGGGGCTTAATCATTAGTGAAAAAGGAAGAACATTATGTTCACAAACATTCTAATGGGAAGGCAAATATTGTTTAGTTTTCAGCTGGAAATATGAATTTTAAAAGAATGGCTGAAAATAATTGCTTAATTTTTCATACAATAATATCTAGAATGCTGATGAAACTGAACCTTATTTTTGTATTTTATCAAAATACACTTCCTAATTAAAATTTGAAAGCTTAAAAGAAGATAATGTTTTAAAAGAACATGTAACTGCTCTCTGTTCTGTGAATATGTTTACAGAAAAAGAGAGGAAATTTTGTGAAAAGGCAAGCTTTGAAGATTACTAAATAAATTGGCGGCTGATTATGTTGCCAATAAAGCAGTGTCAATGATAGTTGCTCTGTTTAATAACTTCTTAAACTGAAATATAGAATTAGGTTAATATTTTGTCATATTCATCAATAACTGCTCTGTTCATAATGTAAAAGTCACATTAACACAAGTAATTTTTTTCTACCATCATTGCAACATTAACTATGTAATCAAAGTATAATTTTTGCAGTGAACGTGTACTATTGAGGAATGCATGCTATGGTCTTAGAAAATAAGAACAGAATTATTTCACAGGTTTCAGACTGAGTGTCTGAGACACATGTTACAGTTGACAAAACTATGTCCATACTAGACTTCAAAGAAATTTCAAACACCTTTTTCATTTGTCATGGTCAAAAATGATTTTGCAGAATGGATGTCTATATCTGAAATATCTCATGTGACTACAAGAATGACCGTTGAATTTTTCAGCATTTTTTAAAATTTATGATGAAGGGAAGAATGAAGCTGAAAGTACATTAAGAATACTTACTGTTACTGAAAAGGCAATCTCTACTTTTGAATTTCATGTGCAACAGTTTGTGAAAAGTTTTGTGAACAATACAAATGTAAATTTTATGATAGATTTACTGATACAAATTACAAGGCAAACAAGCTTCAAAAACTTTTATTTAATCTCTTTTAATGATTTGTTTAAAATAAAATTTGAATGCATCATGTTTTAAATTTATAAGCTGAAGTATAAATATTAACTTTTATAATTAAAATTATGTCTTTCTGATTGATGCTTTAAATGTTTATGTCACAAATCAAATCTGTCCCATTAATTATACATTGGTTCTTAAAATTGTTTATCAAAATATTTTGAGAATTTATGTAACTCCAAAATATGATCCAAGAAATAATATTTCTGAAAAAAAATTATATTAATATATACATTTGGGGTTTTCTTATATTTAATTATTATGATACCCAAATTAATCAAATTGAACTATATTCTTGGAACTTTGATGTCATGTCTGAATATGATATAAATTCAGCTGGGAAATGCCACATACATATGTCTGGACTTAAATATCCAGTTTTTATATCTATTTATCCATTGTCTAGTTTTTTCTTTTGGTAGTAACTTGGTAAACATCTCAAAGAATTTTTAAAAAAACTAATACCAATTCTACAACATGTATTTTTAAATACGTTCTGGCTTGAATTTGTAAGTTCCCATGATAGTTAAAGTTACAAACTAAAATTTTTCTGTTTGCCAATACATAGTTCAGGCCCTGTTCACTGAAAACTAGTTAAATATTATACATTTTATTAAATCTTGTACTAATTAAAAAAATGTGAATATCTTTGTAACTAAGGGCTAGTTCTTTTTTGCACCAATGTAAATAAAATAAAAAGATTTTATTAAATTTTTAGAAATTTCTTTATTGTGAACTTCATTTAACCTATTAGTATTTTTTCCCCTTTTTTTCAGGAATATGTTTAAAATTTGTTTTATCTTTTTAGATTGTTAAGAGTCGTGGAAATAACCTACATGAAGTGATTAATCCAGAAGGTGAAACATTTTTGGTTAGCATGCCTAATAAATTTAGAAAGCATGTATGGATAAAAAGAGGTAACTTTCTTAATAAAATTATTTGAAATATCTATTGTAGCAATCTGAAACTATTGAGGAAATTTCATTTAATAAGAAAATGTGTAAAGTAAAAATAGAATTTTATCGTATGTATTTTTAATATAATTTCTTGTAAATATGCTATATTCAATCTCTGAAAAACAAATTACTTCTCGTTTTAAAAAATTCTCTCTTCTGTAAAAAATATTGTTATTTCATGATGGAAATACTTTAAATAATTTTGCTTTCACTTCAGAGAATTAATAATTATGTCTATTTATTTTGCATGTAATACAATCATGTTTAAAAATTCCTAATACCTTGATGGAACTGTCAGAAACTTAGGAAATTTATTCCACATATTACTTACAGTAATACAAATAATTAAATATACAAGATAAAAAGAAAGGACTTCATAATTCAGTTCTTTGTATTTACCATGCTAAATGTCGAGAGTCCATACCTGTTATAGCTTTGAATTAATTCCATAGGTATTAAAGGGCAACACATTTAGATAATAAGCAGGCCAGAGAAGGGAAAGTGCTATTCACTGAAAAAGACTTTTATAGTCTCAGAAACATGCATTTTCTTGCTTAAATACAGTGCTTATAATGTCAGAGAATGGGAGCTTTTTCGTCACAGTTTCCCTTACATAGCGATCATTGTTGAAGTTGTCTACATTTTACACTAAATAGGATCAACAATGATACCCAATAAGCTCCCACACCAGGATGCTAAGTGTTTGTGCTTTATGATGCTGGATACGACACTAAGGGAGCAGATATTTCTCTTTATCATCTGATGTGTACACTTCCTTCATTGCACTCCAAATTATACCGAGAAAATAACTTGTTGTCATGCAGTGAATTGCTGAGCCAGTGAAAATTGCATGCCATTGAAGTTGTAGGCTTCTCTGATTCAATGACTGGGGAATCTAGCATTGTGGAATTCTTGCACATTGCTGATACTGCAATCGATAATGATTAATCGTGGAATTTGACTCTAAAACATTTATAGTCATGCTCCATTTTTCTAATACATGAGAGTGTGGTGAGGTACATCACAGAAATGCAAATGTAGTGTGTATCTGCTCATTTCATTGTGTTTACCTTGTTTAGTTCTTCTCTGTTCCGAAATACACATTGCTGTTGTATTGGAAATTCGCAGCATAAACATTGTGTACCTACTGCAATTTCTCAGTACAATGATTCTACCTCTCGCACACTGCTGATGCAACCTCATACGAACTCCATGTTTTCGGTATGGCACTCTCCATTTTTGACAAGGCATGTTGACTACAATTATATATTTACTGCTGACAGAGAACGATAAACAAATTTCAAAGCATCTTGACAATCATTTATTAACATTTAACTAGTGACTGATGAATAGCTGAATTGATTAAGCATGCATGGAACAAAAACCAAAATGGCTCTTGTTCCATACATGCTCAGTTGCTTTATAATTCTAATAATTTTAATTGTCACATCACTTTACATTTCTTGTAAGTTTAATTCAATTTGCATAATTCCTTCATGGTGTTTCACTTTTTATAAACATTGGTATACTTATAAGTGTCTACATCTTCGTATGTTTTGTTTTTATATTTAAAATATTTCCTTTTTAGGTGATTTTGTCATAATTGATCCTATTACCGAAGGAGTTAAAGTTAAAGGTGAAATTGTTAGAGTTTTACTCAAAGACCAAATTAAATATTTTCATAGTCAGAATATTTGGTAAGTGAAAATTTTGAATTTAATCTGCTAAAACTAATGCATAAAAATATCATTTTATATAACTATGAAATAGCAAAAATTTAAATTTATGTTTTTAAAGAATATAGAATATTGAGGTTTTTCTCTGGTTTATATCTTATTTATTCCATTGTGATATATGGGCCTGTAATTTTTAATATCTGAAGTAAATCTGGAGAATGCTTTTATATAAGCTAAGTTTTTACATAAAAGTTAATTCTGCCATGTTACTTGGAGCTGTAGTCTTTTTCCATTATCAAATCGTATATATAAAATGAAGCTTGAGCTTTTTTTACCAAGCATATCAGCAGGTGAGGGATAGCCAAATGTCATTTACCTTTTTTGAAAAGACATTTCGTGAGAAGTCATAAACCATAATCTTGGTGTTTCATGACCTGTGCCTAAAGTGAATGACATTAAGGTTATAATGTCCTAACTAAGCTTCTAGTGATCCTGGCAAGTTGCTGGAGTATCTTGCCTTAGCCAGTAACTCAGGCAGTGCTGGATGAACCTTTTTATTCCTTAGATTTAAAACCACTTTTGATAAAACCCCTGAGCTAGACCTGTCTTTACAAGATGTGAAAATTTAGAATAAATCAACTGTAAAGCTGTAGAAATGACTTCTTTAGTAGCAATAGTAGAAATCACCCCTGTTTCATTCATGTTTGGAGTAGAGTAAGAAGTTATTAATAGTGTGACTGTGTGTACCTTTCTAGATATAATAAAAAACAACTTTATATGATACGATTTTTTCAACAAGACTCTTTATACAGAAAATGCCATAAGAGCGAAGAAATGGTGCATTATATTGTATAAGAATGTAATACGCTTGCCATTACTTAATTGATTACTTTAAATATTTTTGTTACTCAAGAATTACATCTCAGTTTCATAAAAGGCCTATCTAATTGCATAAGAAAAGTGGAAGATCCTATTAGATTGAGCAAAGTTGTTTTGGATTTGGAGCTTGGTACAAAATATTAAATCATGCCTATTATTAATGAGTAATAATTTTTGTAACATTTTTTATGTTTTGTAATAAGAATTTCATATTTACATCATATTTGGTTTTTTATATCAATCCCCATACATCATTTTGGCATATATAAAGAAGTATTTTTTCTGCTTATTATTAATAGTCAATGTGTTTAATTTTATTGGAGATAATTTCATATGTAATTTATTATAATGTTTGTCTACATTATTTTAAGGCTGTGTAATGTTATAAAAATATTAATTTATTTCATTTATTACCTTCTCTCTGTTCTATTTAATAAAATTAAGAAGATTTTCAGTTCTGGTTAACTATCTCAGAAGTGCTAAATATATTTTAATGAAATCAACTTGAACATAGTTAATGGGGGAATTATAATATGGTCATCATTGTATATAACACTTTTCAAGATTAGAAAGTAGAAAACTATTCATAGAATAAAGTATAATGGTCTGTTAATGGGTGACTGTGATCCTTTCTTACAGAGGTACAAACCTCATACTAGGATTTTATATTGGAAATAAGACATTTCATAAGTTCTTGTCACTATATGTTCAACTTATTTGTTTTAAAGCCCTGTTTGGTTGTCACAGAATCCTCTTCAAAATGAGTTTCTGACTTAAAGATCTGACTAGTCAATTTTTGTGCCATGAATATCATTTTTCACAAAATTATTGACTTGGTGTGTTATGCTTGATTTTCATTGTCATCTTTTCAATTGAAATTAAGGCCAATTTTACCACTAACAAGGAAAGCAGTTTCAAGATATTTCTGTATTTCACAATCACTGTGTTTTTCAAAGATATGAAAGAGTGCAATCATTTAACATATCTGAGATTAACATGATTAATATCAGATGTCATTTTAAATGGACATCAAAAGGAAATGAGGATTGATGAACCAAACCGAATTCTCTTCTGCTTATCCTAGTTTTTAAATAATAAAGATCTATTTTCATTGTAATGATGGGTAATCATACTATGTGTAGCAGTGAACAAATTTCCATCAAATCTGCCTCTTCTAATGCTTTAAGATTTGAAAAACAAAAGTGAACAGGCATTAACAGGAAAAGAAAAAAGATAGCAAAGAAATATAACCTCTTTCTTTATAATAGTTGATTTCACAGATATTAGTGGGCAGGTTGGGGGTCCTACCCTTGTTTTTTCTTTATAATGTCTCTAGGAACAGTGGTTGGTTACCTAGGACTAAAGTTCATACAACTCCTGAAATTGAAAAATTGTTTTAAGGGGCCATGAAACTGCTCGAATTTTGACTTGAGTTCTTGAAAATTTTGAATTACTCCTGGAATTTTTACTTACCATTATGCATTTATTATTTGCTTGAAAATGTTATAATTTTTTTGTTTTAAAATTTTCAATGCAATTGTCCAAAAACAAAATTGAAAATTCTTCCAATGTGATCACTGGATAAAGGTATGATCGATATTAGATTGTTATAATATTTTTAATTGTGTGTTGCCTAAAATAAAGATCCAGGTCAACCACAATAGTTTCATGATGGTCCAGCGCAGTCAGGACCAAATGTAGTATTTATGTGTGTGAAATTAAGTAACCACTAATAAGATTATCATGTGGTGCAATCAGATGGGTGATATCGATTGGGTTTTTTCTATTTGTTTCTGTGTTTTCATATTGTGAATTTTATAACATATAAATATAAAATATTTGAGTTTAAATATATACTATATAAATATATACTCACATTAGTAAAAGATACCTATTCTATTTGCGAAAACTTTTAAAATTTAAATGGGAAACAATAAATTCAAGATTAATGTGTAGATTTGACTATATATTTTAAGAAATCATTAGAATCGATTAGTGTTTTGTAATATATATATATATAATATATATGCTTGTTAGCATTTCTATGTTTAAATAATTTTTATTCTGTTTTACAGGCCCAAGGCTTTCTCAGATGCTGTCCCACAAAGAACTCAAAGGGATACTTCTAATAATTCTGATGAATTATTTGTTAATACTAATAGCCCATATGTAAATTTGTCAATATCCTCTGATTCTGAGGAATCGTGTGAATCAGAAGCTTCATCTGCTTCTAACAGTGAAGAAGATGATTGCAGATAAACGAGTTAATTTGTATATGTGTATTTCATTTGTAAATTCATGTATCATTTGTAATTTACCATCATCAACACATTTTCAAAAAAATAAATAAAATGAATTTTGAATAAGGGTTTTAAAATACATTAAGATGTTGATGTTTTTAAACATTAGAAACATCTACAATTTCAGAAATATAAGTGAAAAATATCATAAATATGCAGAATTATAAATTATTTAAAAGAAATCTTATTGTAAACAATATATTTCAATGTGTTATAACTTCTACTGTTTTAATTAATCAAATATATAAATATCATTATTTATTCCATATTTAAGAATAAAAAGTGTAAGTGTGGATTAATATTTCTATTCTTTCAGTTTCTGATATTTAATCATGAATTTTGTTTAAGATTACAAAACTGATAGGTATATTTAGTTTAAATTTTTAAATTTATTTCTATTAATGAGTTTATAAGACCCCAAATTGAACATAATTTATAATTTATTAAAATATTTCCAGTTAGTCTTATCAAATTCATTTGTATAATTTCTGGGTTAAAAAAATATTAAGATTTCGAATTTTGTAGGCGTTCTGACAGCTTTAAAAAAATAGATCTAAAATTATTTATTTCATGTCTAAAGTTATATGTACATATATATTTTGTCACAGATAATGATTTAAAATTTGTTTCATATTAAAAATTATAACAGGTCAAATATTGCTAATATTTATGTTTAACCTTGAAATTATGTAACCTAATCTTTTTAACAGAACTGGTTGAAATGTAGGAAGATATTTTATTTCAAAAAGCAAACATATTACTAATGGATCAAAATTCTATGAATTGTCCTTTTTAGTATTAAAATTGAAAATTTTATTGAAGCAAACTCGATAGAATACTGTATTAATAATATAAAAAATTAAATATTAAATGAAAAAATTTTAATTGATTTTCTTTATCTTCATTCCAAATATATACGTTGCATTAACCCAATCAAAATCTCATCTATTCTAAAATTTTGTTAAGTTAAATGTTCAATAATTTAAATAAATAAAAGAAAATTATGATAGCTTTTATTTTACAACATGTATCCATGATTATAAGTTAAGAATAATCAAAAAAAAAAAACAATTTGCTGAAAAAAGAGCATTTAAAGTAAAAAAGAAAATTTATTTTAATGTTTTACTTGAATAATCATATGAATTTAACTAAATTTCTTCAGTTCTTTTACAAGAAGTAAATTGTTCTGTTTTCATTATGAATATATTTATTAAATTAATTAGAAGGCTAAAATTTGAATGTATGATTCTTTCACTATGTTTTCACCTCTTAGATTTTTTAATGGATAAAAAATTGTGGAATAAAATATAATTTTAAATTATTCCAAATCTATGTTTTACTGCAATATTTGAATTCCATTGATTGCATTTGAACTGATGTACACACAAATTTTAAATTTCAGATTGTGATATCATATGCATAAAAGAAATGAATATAAAAATATTTTATTATAAAATCAAAATTTTCATGTAAAGCTTAGGCTGTAAAATGTATGGTCATTCTTCACAAAAGAATGTAAAAAGGCATATGCAAATATACTCTCACACATATAACTGATATAAAATTTATATATATATATATATATTACTAGAATTAACCTTCTAGTATTCAAAATATGTGTATTTGGATTATACTATATTTCATATAATATTCACTATATTTCACTTAAATTATTCTAAAAATTCAAGTTTAGTAAATCATGAAAATTTGATTATTCTAATAAAATTTAATTTTTTATCTTTAAAATCTTTTTGTGTGTTGGAAATAGATATTAGATTTCTTGCTTTCTAGAATTAGATGTTTTATCTCTTTATTATTTAAAAATACAATAAATTTTACTTTATCAGCATGAGAACTTTCATTTATTAGAATGGAATTCAGTGTTAAATCATTAATCTTATAACTACATTTGTTAATTTATTAGTGTTAAAACTTCAAGATAATTTTTTTATTTAATCTTGAAATTTGAAGATTTAAATAATATTCATTATCTTTCACTTATTAGTAATGTTTTTTTAAAGAAAAACAACTCAAAGTAAGAAGTTACATAAATTTTCATCTTCCTTTCTATTTTTTAATATTACTTAGAATTGGTGACATCACCAATTCTCCTTTATTATTCAACTGCCAAATAATGTTTTATTTGATTTTCTTTAATAGTAAACATTTCTTCCTACTTGATTATCATTCTTTATGCATATTCTAATAAGTCGAATTTTTTAAATATTGTAAATCTTAAAATAATAAGCATTTGCAAATAAATGTGTTTTATTTTATTATAATTTTTTAACAGCAATTTTTTGGCTTCTGATAATGTCATATTTTATTTTTTAAAAAATGCAGTTTAATGAGTAATTAATTTATTTATATTATGAAAAATATCTCATATTCTATGTTACAAAGGAATAAGTAATTAAATTATATATGTAGGAATGGAAACTTTCATTGAAACACAGAATTTACATCTATAGGAAGACGTCAAGTTAATGTTTAATTTTTTTCATTAGTCTGAGATAGTGTGAACACTCTCTTGAATGAGCTGCAGCGTTAACACTAACCAATTGCTTGGCAATCAGCTATACTGTTTAAAAACTGACTACATTATTTTCATTAACATTGTCTTGAAAACTCAGTCAGCTTTAAATATACACCTAATATATTGTTCCAACAATGAAATGAAATAAATCTATCACCAGCATGTGTAAGATTTTTTTCTAATGCCCAGCTGCCTTTAGGCCTTGGCGCAGCTTGTCCATTTTTGGACCTTGCGCCATAAAACCCAACCAACTGCCTTTAGGCCTTTGCCCTATTCAGCTCTTTAGTGGCCTAAGTGATGGCATCTCATTTAGTGGGTGTGCCATCTTCGCGCCCAAAAATGTAGTGATGAAGACAAAGAAATATCCATTCTCGAGCCTGGGACGTACATCTTCGTTGTTTGGGACACTAACCTCTTCGCCTTCGGTCAGCGGGAAATTATTGTATACGATTACCTCCCGTATATATATATTATAATTTTCCATTTAAATTTACTTTACAAATTGTAATTAATGGCATTTGTTTCAAATCAACTTATTTAGAATTTCTCTTTTAATTGATAAATGTTCCATTTTTGTTTGAAATAAGTAAAATATCAAATTTTCTGAATTAATCGAATTATGTTCTATTCGTTTCTATTTATTTTTTCCAAAGCATAATAATAGAATTTATATATCAAATAGAATAGCTTGTAAAATTATTCAATAAAATTTTTTTTTAATTTACTTTTGAAATAGGAGTTAAATGAATTCATATTTAAAACTGGTAATTTATAAATTAATGAAAAATAATCAAAAAGTATGCATTGTATAAACTTATGGAAGAAAGGTTGATTGTTATATCTGTTGAGTTACTCAAATGGAGTCCTTTGAATAAATTTGAAAAATTATTTTAAATGTGCAGAAAGTAAGCAATTTATTTCAATTTAGTAATAGGGAGAGGCATGAGAAAAAAATGAAAAAGTTAAAAAATTGCAATTTGATTCGCTATGGGTATTACACTTAGCAAAATGTGGAACACAAATGATTTTTATTATGCAATTGTCATCTTCATAAACACCTGTTTGAAGTGGTAAGCAAAGAAAGAATGTTATAGTGCTACCTATTGGCACTGTATGAAACTCGTTACGTTATGCGATTAAAATCTAAATCTATTTTTTGATCGTAAGGTAAGATTTTTTTCATATGAGTCATTCCCTTAAACATCTTACATATGAATTAAATTTGTTTCGAAAAAAATAACTATTTTATAAGAAAACATTTTATTTTTACATGTTCGAAGTTTGGATAACAATGCAGAGAGCGTATGGGCAATCTGCGAAAGAAATGTACAACATCGATGCGCGAACATCAAGTCCAAAAATTGGGAGGCAGCATAAGAACAGCTCGTGGACCAAGTCGTACTTCTTCCCATCGGATATCTTCCATGTCCACGTGACGTTCACCGTCCAATGATAAGAAGTAGCGCCCTATTGGCCAGAGGCAATAATGCAGGAACCTATTGACACAGATATAGGTAGTGGCTGGCACACAGAACTTTTGATGGCATATTTCATTGATAAATGAGCAGAGTAGTGAAAAAGTAACAATATAAAAATTGGCACAGTAATTTTTTATGCGCACACATGTAACTAACAAGAGTCAAAAGACCATCCAAAGTTTCAGTTTTAATTTAGATATAAAATTTGATGTTAAATTGTTATTAAGAGAATGTAATCTAAAAAGTTATTATCCATATAAATGAAACACTAAGACTTAAAATTTATGAATATGTTTTCTGCAATATTTGTTTCGTATACAGTATTCACCATACATTCATGATTTAGTTAGGAAATGTAGATATTACTCTTTAAATATGATTTATAAAAGGTGTATAAAGGATAACAATGATATTTTTAAGGTTTGTGAGTTATTGCAAAACTTTTTTCCAATTGCCTATTTCCATCGACTGAACACACTGAATCGATTTCTAAACTTGAACCACCATTTAATGACATCGTCAATACATGAGCTGGCAATCGCATCTTATGGATTTTTTATACTAACGGGATATTCAAGCCTAAGATTAAAGAACATAAACGCTCCTAGAGTCAGGTATCAAACTAGCTTACCAGTCAAAGTAATGATTATTTTCCCCAGTAGGCTGTTCCAACCTCACCAAAAACTACGAAAGTAGAAATATTTTTTCTAATGTTTATTCGTTTTATTCGAATTAAGTTATTGGTGAACAAACAAAAAATGCTTTTTTATTACATTTAATTCTATTCGGATCGAAAATTTGCTGAGAGGAATCTTATTTTAAATGCAATAAAGCATATTTTGGATTTTCTACAGTGTTTAATCATATATATATACTGGTGTAAAAGTATTTTCGTGCAAAAATTGAAACTTGATGTATGAATTAATTTTTTGATGAATACGAATTTATACTAAGGGAATTTAAAATAATATTGTCAATAAAAAACAAATTTATGTAAAAATGTTTTGATTTTTAAATTTGGTTAAAGTTTTGTATTACCTTTTGCTATTTAGACTTAACTCTACCAGAATGTTATAATTCAGAATCATTTCCAAGATACTTCAAACATCCATGTCTAAAATCTGGAATTGAATCCATAAACTATTAAAAAGCATACCAAATGGTTAACCATTCAATTATCAGATCGTTCCAGTGATAAATTAGCATATATTACTACATTAAAATGGAAAATCGTGTTAAGAACAATATGGTGAAATTAATTAACAAGTGAATGAATGGTGAAAATCAATATCGCTTGGTGTGCGCATAAGAAATAACTAAAAAGAGGAAAACTAAAGTAGAAAAAAAAGGATGATCTATCTACACAAGTCTACGATCTACTTGGCATGAAGCAATTTTAAATCTTTTTTACACTTTCCAATGGTAAATGTAACTTGCCATTTCTTGTTGTCTTTCAGTTTGCCTGCTGGTAGCTTGAAAATGTTTCTCTCTTTGCCGTGTCGAATTTCAAAAGTGATGGGGCCATCGTCTTCCGGATCTAGGACCGTCTCCAGAGGGATCGGCTTCACCTTTCTGCCCACTTGTTCTTCGTACCGAGATACTACCTCGCGTATTTCCTGCACAGTGAAGGCGTGCCTCATTTTCGAGCTGATGTTCTCAGCCGACATCTCGACGACCACCGTGTCGTCAGGATGGACATCTGCACCGAGGCGCTCACTGATGGCGGCCAAAAGGGCGGCTGGCACCCTCCTGGGGAAGGGGTTCGACAGAGAGGGTAAGCTAGTGGAAGTCCGGCCGTTACCACCCAGTTTACCCGGGCAGTTGGCGAATGAGATGTTTTTCTTCGGATTGTCTTCTAATCGGTCCCAGCTCTTAGAGCGACTCGCTTTATACTTCTGATCTTTGTTTACAGGGTGCTTTCGAATGATATCTGGTAATAAGGGTATGCTACCTGAACGTTCCGTTGTTGTACCTGGGAAAAAATATGTTATTAAGTTTTCACTATATTTTTAACATAATACCATGCAAACTTACATTCATGTTTAAAAATATGTAAACAATTATACGCATCTATATCATAAAATATAATTAAAAGTTACTTTTTGGAAAGTTAGTACGAGTCAGGTTTTTAATTATTTGTAAATTTAAGTGAGTTGAAAAAATGTACATGCATACTTTAATTTGAAAAATTTTCTTATGTAAAAGATTTCATCATAGATTTTTAAGGTGTTATCATTGTAAATTGCTCTGTGTATCTCATAGAACAAAAATAATATTTTAAATTCTGAAAAGAAAGGGATAATTGCTTTCGTTTGAAATGGGACCAATATTGTTTTCGTGTAAGCGGTACTACATTTTTGTTATCATTTAACTACGTTAAAGTATAATACAATTTTGTAAGACTTGATGTAATTTTATAACCATGTACTAATCGTTTAGTAACTTAAATGAAATGAGCAAAGTGTAAGATAATGTTATTTCTACTGATATTTAAAATACTATGCTACTGCAAGTGAATTTTTCATGCGAATATTCAAAATTCATTCTTTCTATCATAAAAATATGATGCTGATTTTGTAAATCTTAGTATGAAATCTTAAATCGGCTTGATAGATGATATTAACAGAGACCAAATTGACTTTCAGAGGCCAAGAGAAATGACGGCAAAGCTGTAAATGCATTTGATGAACAATGATTTGTTGTTCTTTAAAAATAATTAAGTGAATTCAAGGAATGATTGAATGTGTAATGATATTCAAACATTTTTAACTGCCTTAAGACAAAAATTTTGAACAATATGTGAGTAAAATACCATCACTGTAAAGAATAATTTATTTGTACTTATAAAAGACTAAAAAATTTATTCCAGAGAAAACACTTTTAATGTCACTGTTTTTGTAGATGAGCACACTTCTCAAGTGATGAGTGTGATGTAACATCAAGTGTATACTTGCGAGTGATGCACTTGCGAAACATGAAAACAGACACACTACAGTATAAGTTATGGCATATAAATGTATATTGATGGAAGAAAAAAATCACATTATTTTAAAATAGTTTTACACTATATTAAAATAATGTGTAAATTAAAATATATATATTATATATTTTACACTACATTATATATTTTACACTATATTAAAATATATAATATATCTTGAATCTGTGTGTTATATTTAGTTATATTTAGATCACGAGCTGGACATGTGAATTTTACTGGTTGAGTACATTTAAAGAAAGTACCATACTCTAATCGATGCATCTTCATTTCATGGGGTCTGAGCCTAATGTCTAGAATAAATGAAAATTTATCAGTGAAATTCTTTTAAAGTATCTGCTGACGTTCGAGCAAACTTTTTCTTAAAAATTAACTCTCATTTTCTTTTATATGGTTTTAGATAAATTATGCATCCTAATTTCCTGTAAATCTAATCACTTGTTCTTTCCACTATAATGTATGTGTCCAATAAGTATCGTTCTGTTATTTGCATTCCTTCTTGGTGTAGCAATTTTAATAGCCAGTAGTGTATGTTATTATTGTTCATTTACATAGGTAAAGTATTTCTGTAGAAACTGTATGAATTAATGTGTTCTTGTTCTCTCATTGAAAAAAAAAGTGATTTATTTGAAGTAGAGTAATAGCTAATTGTATGATACGTAATATAAATTTGTTTTGATTTCGATTCTCATTTGGAGTCGAGAAGTCTGAAGAACAAGAAATTTCTAGACACAAGAAATTTCTAAAACTCGCCCTAAGTATGTGTCCTATTTTTGTGGTATGAACGGACATGTGAAGAAGTTTTGCCCAAAACTTTCAAGAAACAAAACTGAACAAGATGTAAAGAAGAAGTTCAACGTAAATAGAACTGCAGTGGAAATCTGTGAAGAAAAGGAGGATGCGAAGCAATCTAAAACGGCTGTAGTGGCCAAAGTAATGTCTCACAAGAGAAACATAATTGGTGAAAATTTATGTAATTTAGAAAGTATCCAAATAAATGTTAATGGAAAACGAGCAACCGCTCTAGTAGATTCAGGAACTGAAATCACGGTTGTTAGAAGTAATATGATAGAAGATTTTCCTCTAGAGAACAAGCCATTAATTTATATTAAAGGAATTTTCGGACCTGCAGAGAAATGTCCTTTAGTAAACATACCAATGAGTTTATATATAGGAGGTATGGGTGACGTCGTGCATCAAGATGTCCTCTGTGCAGTTGCTCCTTCCCTTGTTGAAGACGTTCTCTTACCGCCAGAAATAAAAAAATGTGCTAATGGGAACTATTGTTTCTGAATCGAAAATATCCGTAATAGACAATGCCAAGGTTGAATGTGCAGAATATGATGATGTACATAAAAAGCAAGAAAAGGAAGATATCCTTACTGACGAATTTACAACGAATGAAGCTTGTGTTGCAGAAGCGGAAAAGACTCCGGTGAAACATACGAAAACTGAAGAATTTCTCCAAGAGCAAGAAACTTGTAAAGATCTAGAGGAAGCTAGGAAAAATGCAAAAGAAGAAAAAGGAGGATTTTATTTCAAAGACAAATTTTTGTTCCATAAAGAAAAAATTCTGGGAGAAACAACAAATCAATTAGTTTTACCAAAATGCCGAAGAAAAGAAGTTGAACAAAGAAGACTGCTATGAGAACAAAGAAGACTGCTATGAGAATAAGATATTCTTTTTATTGGACTGGTCTTTCAAAAGATGTAAGGAACTTTTGTGAAGCTTGCAAAGACTGCCAATTAACAAGGAAAATTAAAGTTAAAGATCGAGCTCCTATAACACCTGTAGCGAGACCCGAATTGCCATTTCAAGTGGTAAACATTGATATGATAGGACTAATTGATCCGCCTAGCTCAAAAGGTTATAAATATGTGCTGTGCCTGGTTGATCAGCACACAAGATGTGCTGAAGCTGTTCCATTAACAAATCCTACAGCCAAAGCAACATGTGAAGCTCTGTTGTCAATATTCATGAGAACTGGAGTGCCTAACATCATTGCATCAGACAATGGGACTAATTTCAACTCTGAGCGGACTAAAGAGTTTGAAAAGAGAATGGGATTAAGTCCAAGATTTTCTACACCCTTGTTTCCTCAATCCAATGGACTAGTGGAGCGTTTTAACCAAACTTTAAAACGAATGCTAAATCATGTCATTCTCGATGAACCTCGCACATGGCACACCAAAATTCCTTTCATTCTTTGGGCTTACCGAGAAGTGCCAAATAATACCACTGGAGTTCCTCCATTCCAGCTGCTGTTTGGACGCAAACCGGAAGGTCCACTCTCAATTCTAAAGAATACATGGACTGGAGACCTAGAAGGTCTTCAACATGACACAACTCCGATTCCAGTATATATTGAAAACCTCAAAAGGAAATTGGAATATGCTGCTTTGAGAGCCAAAATAACCTTTCAAATTGAACAAGATAAGATGGCGCATTATTACAACTTGAGATCTAGTTCAAAGACATTTAAACCAGGTGATAAAATTATTGTCCTTCTTCCAGACTCTGAAAATAAGTTGTTAGCTTGCTGGCAAGGTCCTGGGACTATTGCGAAAAGGAAAAACGAACATTCATTTCTTGTTAAGATGCCGGATAACAGTTTTAAACACGTGCATCAAAACAAGATTAGAGAATTCATCGCTATGAATCAAACACTGTCAATGTTATCTTCGAGGGAGAAGAAGAGTTTAGGGACGTTCAAACCATGCCAACTAGTCATACTGAAAGGTTATTCCATGAAAAACTATATGACTTAAAGATGACTTATTTGACAGATAATCAACAAATTCAATTGATAAAGCTTCTTAGAAATCACGAGAAACTGCTTACAAGACCCTTGCAACCAGTGAAAGTTGGTGAACATAGGATAGAACTTTTATCCAATGCCACCCGACACAAACCACATTCTTACAGTCCTCCGATGTCATATCGAGCAGAGGTAAGCAGGCAAGTACAAGAACTTCTTGATTCAAACATGATCGAGCCATCTGAAGCTGAAATAACTTATCCAATTGTATGTGTAGCGAAGAAAGATGCATCAGTCAGTCAATCAGAATGTGTGTGGACTATAGAGCTCTAAATGCAGTGACAAAGGTTCCGAATTTCCCTATGAAAGATATGCAGGAAATGATATTTACTGCGGGTATGGCTCAATATTTAACATGTCTAGATTTACAAAAGGGGTATTATCAAATAAAAGTGAATAAAAATTGTAAAAAGCTGACTGCTTTTTCCACTCACGATGGAGTATACCAGTGGAAAGTTATGCCTTTTGGGTTATCTGGTGCATCTGGTACGTTCCAGAAGGTTTTGAACCAAGTATTGAGGAATCACTCTTCCTATGCTCAAGCATATATTGATGTTATAGTCGTTTATTCGAAAACTTGGGATGAACATTTAACACATTTAAAAAATGTCCTTACAGAACTAGAAAATTATAAATTTTCTGTCAAACTTGAAAAATGTACCTTTGCAGCTAAAGAAATAAAATTTTTAGGTCATAAAATAGGAAGCGGTACACACGCACCTAATAATGATAAAATTTTAGCTATAAAGAAATTGAAACGACCAACCACCAAAAGGAAGTTAAATCACTGTTAGGATTAATGGGTTTTTATCGAAGTTACATTCCAAATTTCGCGGAATTAGCATCGCCTTTAACGGAGTTAACTAAAGGTAAAAAATCAAATGATGTTAATTGGGGAAAAAGAGAAGAAGAATATTTTATGCGCTTAAAAAATTTGCTTTGTGAGGTCACTGCATGGTCGACTCCCGACTGCAGTAAACCTTTTCAGATACATTCGGATGCATCTAACTATGCAATTGGTTGTTGTCTCACGCAAAGGGATGTTAAGGATAAATATAAACCTATATCCTTTGTTAGTCAAAAATTTAATAATACGCAGAAAAATTGGTTGACTAGAGAAAAAGAAGCATATGCAGTTTTGTTTGGTCTTAAAAAGTTTGATAAATAGCTACATGGTACAGTGGTCGAGTTTATCACCCCGACCACAATCCTTTAAAATTTTTAATTGAAACCACTCCTAAGAGGCCCAAATTAACAAGGTGGGCATTAGCATTGCAAAGATGGAACTATAAAATAATTCATCAACATGGTATTTTCCATCTTGGGGCAGATGCTCTATCTAGGCTAGAAATAAATGAGTGAATTTTTTTTTTGTATGTTATCTCTTAATGTTTATTGTGTTTTGCAATTTTTATTTTTATATATTTGAAAGTGCATAATGTATGTATGTAAATGATCAGTGAGTTGGATGTGTTGTCATTTTTTTTTTTTGGATCCCACTAATTATTGGGTATTTGGTAAGTGTTTTTTTCTTTTTCTTTTGGCAAACATCAACTCATGTGAATTGTTTCTTAATATCAGTTTTTATATGTGATTAACTAATTACATTTTTTTTTGTTTCTGTCTGGGTTCCTGCAAGTAAATGATTCCGTGTCAAGACTTTTTAAGTAAAGCAAACCTCTGGAGAAGCTAGTTTTACTCTTGGCGGCGGCGTATGAAGGCGCGCCAGTCAGGGACGGAAGAAAAAAGCGTGGGTGAGGAGGAGAAGGAACGGAGAATTGATAGGAGGAGGGGTTAGCGAAAGTCCCACTCACGTATATACATATCTATAATTTATGTTTGTATTAATAATTGTGTTTGTCTATGTTATTATCAAATAAAAGTGTTGTCAGGTATTTTGTGTCAATGAAATATTCTGAAGGCGACATGCTGATATACAAAGTTGCAGTTCGTAAGGATAACTTGAACCACGCCGTGTTATGTTACAACAGTTCTGATAATAATAACGTCATTAACTTCATTCTTTGAATCATTAGTTTACAAAATGATAAGCTTCATTCTTCAGCATTAATGAAATGGCTTACAGAAAAGTTATACAATTCTCTGTCAGTTATTTTACTTCACCATATTAACATCATATGAGTTATTCAATAGTTACTATTATCAACGAATCATTGATTGGCTATTAATGATGATATTTACATCATTAATACCAGACAGTAATCAAAAATTGTACTAAAAACTAACGGGACATTCTTAAAAGAACATTACTGTTTGGACCATTCTATGGAGTGATTATATAGACAACACGATAAGAATACGATCTCACAAGAGATATTTGACTTTACTGCGACTTCTTTTTAAAATAAAACTTAAATTCATATATATATATATATATATATATATATATATATATATATATATATTTCCCCAGCATTCTCAGTATCTAGAGTAAGCATTTATTCCATACAATATTTCTGAGTAGGTAAATATCTTACTATATGGTAATCATGAAATAAATCTAGGAATATTATTGCTTTGATATTCGTTTTACTTCTCTTGATAAATATTTTTTATGCTCAAGATCTTGATTCATTAAGCCCCTATTACATTAGAGTTGCCGAGATTTCAGTTTGAGCAACTCCCGTAGACTTAACATTACGTGATGTCGCACTTAAAAATTTGAGCAACTCGTTCTAATCGTTCAATAATATTACAGATTTTTTTCACAGCTGCGTAGTTGAAATTTGTAAATCATTTTGTTTTCGCCAAGTTTCATGCCAAATGAAAGTTATTGGCGTTATAAGTTGCCGAAAATCAGCAACTTTTTTGTGCATGCAGCAGCAACTCGAACATTTCATATCGCCAAATGATTTTAAACACGGATAAAGTTTTGTCTTTTTTTCGTCAAGTAGAAGTAATAACATGCAAATAAGTGGTTGATTTTAATTATCGCATTTTATTTCAAAATGGGTGATGTCTATGTAGATTGGTCGAAAGAGATGGAAACTGATTTTATTGAACTGACAAGGCTAAAGCCTCATATCTGGGATATTTCCAATTCAAATTATAAATTAAATTAAATTAGAGAACGTATGATGAATTAAAAATAAACTATCAAAATTCTAAAGATTTGTTTACACGAGGTCATGTATGAATGGCCTTAATTTTATTAAAACGATATATAAAAAATATAATTTTTCAAAATACATAACAGTTTTTTTTAGGCATTGATGACGTTATATTTTTTTAGCAAAATAGTTTAAAGTTTTCAGAAATTCTAAGATAAGTTATTTTCCATATAGTTTAATTATTCATATATGAAAAGTTTAATCTGTTATCGTACAGTACTGTAATCTATATTTGTTTCAAGTAAGCAGCGAAATTTATTTTTCTAATATATGATCGTTTTCTTAATTACATGTCGTTAATGTTTATAGAACTTTTGTTCTATTTAAGTTTGAATCAAAATTAACATTCATTTTTAAATAATTTTTAATGCTTGTTAAGAATTGGAGGCTGGCAAATCTTATTAAAATCAAAGTAATTTGTTTTCGTAATTTCCAAAATGCACATAAATAGAAATTTGCGTTAATTTCTATTTATGTGCATTTTATTAAATTATTTATATTTTTGTTTAGTTTTATTTCTCATCTAATTTCAGAACTGCTTATGAAAAAATTAAAAAATTAAAGAACATATTTTCAAAAAGAAGCAAGATGGCGTATTGTAATTAAAATTTGGCTACAAACTAAATTCCCAAATAAGAAATCATTATAAAATCTGAACACATTCTGAGTAAAATAGTGCAACCATAAAAATGTTAGCTAGAACAGAGATCTATTATTAAATCTAGTAAAACTGTTATTTTCTTACAACAAATCTGAAAGAAATCTCAAGCATTCATTGGACGAATAGAACGAGTTGCTCAAATTTACAGATGTGACGTCACGTAATGTTAAGTGTACGGGAGTTGCTCAAACTCAGCAACTCTAATGTAATAGGGGTTTTAATCTACTCGTAGTGTGAAATTGTAATCATAAGGTCATTTCTTTGCCATAAAAAATTCATTTCATGCAATTGAGAGTAGTATTCTACCATTTTTATTACTCACGGATATCCAATAAAGCATTTCACTTAACATGTCGAACACAATAAATCTTATGCACGAATTAATTTAAAAAAGGTTTGAAATTTAAGCAAATAAAATATATTGTGAACATTTACTGTTATTAAAAGCTCAGCAGTCGTTTAATTAGATCAAAATACTGAGTAAAGTTGATGATCACAACACACATTCTTTAAATCGTGTAGCAAATTTTGGCTTAATAAGAACCTAACAGTAAACATTCCTTTATTATATTATCCTGTTTATAATATAATTTCTTATTAAATTGAGATTACATAATTATTTTTCAATACGTACTGTAGTCAAGAACTTTTGTCTTGTGATGACAGTTGTGCGTTTTACATAAACAAAGGGTTTGATTCGTACCGGATATCCTGTTTACTGCTGGCATGGTATAAATCCTTTCAGGCAAATGTTTGTGAGAATTCTGAAATGATACGTAATATTGTAAGATATGTTCTGAGATTATGAATAAAATTTTTATAATATACTTAACCAAAATGTAATATTTCAGAATATCTGTACATACAAAATAAATAAATTTATTTATGTATATGCATTTTAAAATTATTAATAAAATAGAATGATACAATATATTTTCTGGTATTTTGTACTGTATAGTTCTATAACTCCTAAATGGCGCTATTGTAACACCACCCTAGTATTTAATGATAAATCTTGTAAAATTAACGACATATTAATGTGAACTGACAAGTTGTGTTTTAAAAATTAAAGAAAAAGTGGTATATATATATATATATATATATATATATATATATATATATATATATATATATATATATATATATATATATATATATATATTTAAAATCAATATATATATTTGAAATAAATTATTTCACTAGATAAAAATAATTATGAATAGCTATTCAATTTCTTTTCCGTTTTTGATATTCCTTTGAATACATATATCTCTTTTGAGATCACCTTGATGAGAAGTAAGAGAACACTATTTTGTTGTGGCCGTTGTTTAGAAATTTAAGAAAATTGATTTTGGTTGTAGAAGTTATTTATTGAATATGATTGTGGTAGTGAATATAAAATATTTTTCTGTGAAATTTATTCCCGATCATAATTACATATATAATATTTTTGAATGAACGAAGACATTATAATTTAAAGCCACAGATTGAATCCAACAGATGAAAAACGCTAGATGTCGACAAAAACAAGGTCATCCACGTGTTAAGCCCGCCACACACGATACGATTTTTCCATAGGATTTGTTGGACGTGAACAAGTTGTACCGTCTGTGGTGAAGTTGGACAGGTTCACGAAAATTCAAACAAGGTCTGATTTTTCTTCCAACACAGGAGTAAGCAATTGCTTCCCGTGGTCGCGTGTCTGTCTCACAGGGTTGCAAATTATTTCTTGGCGATACTTGGGGAAACTAATATTTGAAATTTCTCATTTACTGAAACTTAGATTTCTGTTATACAACACCTCACAATCATTAGATTCACTTTTTAAAAATGTCCATGAAGCATATATTGCAAGAATTCATTGAAATATATAGAGATGAGCCTTGTTTGTGGCAAGTAATGAGTAATGATTATACGAATAAAATAAAAAAAGTTAGAGCGTACGAAAAATTATTGAAAATATATAAAAAAAATAGATGAAAATGCTTCAATTATTGTGTATTCATAATTTTTATGGAGATACACATATAAATTTAAGGGATCTCGCGTCTTCAAGCACAAATAACTTTTTACGCATGTTATTAAGATGCCATTTTTACCCTTTAAATATATTGACACTTTTATAATTTCCCAGAATTTGATTAGATATATTTATGTGTATTTATATAGTATTCATAATACATTTATACAGTTGCAAAATATATTTAATGTGTTAAGTACTAATTTCTTGATATATAATAATAAAACTAACAAATTAATTAGCACTTTTATTAGTATCCATATCTTATATTTTCTAAACATAAACTTTTAAAAGTTAAGTATTTTATTTAGGATTAAATCAAAGCGTCTTGCCATGGTAGTTTGCCTTCATTGGAAGCAAAATAATTGGCAAACTTTTTTCGAATGAGTTTTGCTTCATCGGAATAATTTCTTTGTTGCCCTATTTCTAATCCAGTTAAATAATCATTTGACCTTAAACCTAATTGTTGAATACAATTTCTCATTCATCCTCATGTAATTCAAGAAATCTTTATCTTCCGATTGTATTTCTGTAATTAAATTTAGATGTGAAAGAGATTCACGCTGGAGCAGCGAATTTTTTGCCCATTTCTTTTTCTTATTGCTTGTTTGCTTTTCACCATCATCACAATCCAAAGCAACAGCCAATAATACTTCTGTGCTTAATTTGCTCATGTTATATGATAATATTTAATGGCAGAAATTACAAGCAGACAAATGAGTACAACAATAAATACGTCAAGTCAGAAAAAGTGACTGAACAACAAATTATTGAAATTTTTGGCGATTTTTGATTTCCATTTACATGGCACACATTTTAAGCCAAAAGCAATAAATGTTGAAAAATGGCACCCTTAAAAATAACTTCCCACTCCAGATGTGCCTCCCCTTCTGTGGTCAGCAGAGTTTAGCCCGCCACACACGATACAATTTTTCCATAGGATTTGTTGGAAGGGGTAGGAAGTAATTAAGCACACAGTCCCCTCAAACTCTGCTGACCACAGAAGGGGAGGGATTCCGATGAAGCAAAACTCATTCGAAAAAAGTTTGCCAATTATTTTGCTTCCAATGAAGGCAAACTACCATGGCAAGACGCTTTGATTTAATCCTAAATAAAATACTTAACTTTTAAAAGTTTATGTTTAGAAAATATAAGATATGGATACTAATAAAAGTGCTAATTAATTTGTTAGTTTTATTATTATATATCAAGAAATTAGTACTTAACACATTAAATATATTTTGCAACTGTATATATGTATTATGAATACTATATAAATACACATAAATATATCTAATCAAATTCTGGGAAATTATAAAATGGTCGATATATTTAAAGGGTAAAAATGGCATCTTAATAGCATGTGTAAAAAGTTATTTGTGCTTGAAGATGCGAGATCCCTTAAATTTATATGTGTATCGCCATAAAAATTATAAATACACAATAATTGAAGCATTAATTGAAGCATTTTCATCTATTTTTTTTATATATTTTCAATAATTTTTCGTACGCTCTAACTTTTTTTTATTTTATTCGTATAATCATTACTCATTACTTGCCACAAACAAGGCTCATCTCTATATACTTCAATGAATTCTTGCAATATATGCTTCATGGACATTTTTAAAAAGTGAATCTAATGTTTGTTAGGTGTTGTATAACAGAAATCTAAGTTTCAGTAAATGAGAAGTTTCAAAAATTTTCCCAAGTGTCGCCAAGAAACAATTTGTAGCCCTGTGGGAGAAGACACGCGACAACAGGAAGCAATTATTTACTCCCTGTAACCCCCATGTTGGAAGAAAAATCAGAACTTGTTTGAATTTTCGTGAACCTGTCCAACTTCACCACAGACGGTACAACTTGTTCACGTCCAACAAATCCTATGGAAAAATTGTATCGTGTGTGGCGGGCTTTAGACCCCTTTTTAAAAATGTCCATGAAGCAAATATTGCGGGAATTTATTGAAGTCTATAAAGATGAGCAGTGTTTGTGGCAAATAATGAGTGTCGATTACACAAATAAAATAAAAAGAAAGTTAGATTATGAAAAATTATTAGAAATATACAAAAAGATAGATGAAAAGGCTTCAATTAACTAAGTAAAGGAAAAAATTAATGCCCTCCGTAGAACCTATAAATGAGAAAAATCAATGAATCAAAACAAAGTGGTGTAAGCACGAGGATGCATATGTGTGCCGACTTTATGGTACTTTAAATATATATCATTTCTGGACGAAACTGCAATTCCACGAAAACGACACAAGTTTTGTTGAGAATGGTGATGAAATAAGTTAAATAATTTATTTTGTAAAATTATTCTCTATCTGAATGAATATATACACATTTAACGTAAAATTTAACTACGAAATTTTATAATAAGCTTTATTAGAAAACAATATATTTTTAGTTCAAAATGCTTACAAATCTTCAAAATGAACATTTTAAAATTTTAATTTTCTATATTTTTAAATATGAATTAAGTTTAAACAATAATATAAAGGTATTAGTTGAGATTATTCTGTTGTTTTCTGTAAATATTCTTTATTCAATTAAACAATAATAAAATTAGATAATTGAAAATAATAAATTGATTAATAATAACAAAAGAAAATTATTCACTTTTAAGCGAAATTGAAATTAAATGCAATTTCAGTTATTATTTATCATTTGGTAAATGTTAATTTGTTTCTCTTTTATTCAAAAATCTTTTAAGAAAATATTATAAAATCTAAGAATACTTGGATAATAAATAACAAATTAATAATAAAATTGATTTTATATCTACTAATAAATAATAATTAATACTCGATATATATAAACTTTTTGATGTACTAATGGGGCTCTTTAATTAATACCGCTTGTCAGAAAGCGCTAAGTTGCACTTAATGGTTCATGAGAACTTAAAGATGAGTGCATGGATGTATTTTTTCTTATAATGAAAGGTGTTACCTTATCCAACAACGTTGCATACAATTTTTCATTCATCCTCATGTAATTAAAGAAATCTTTATCTTCCGACTGTATTTCTGTAATCAAATTTAGATGTGAAAGAGTTTCACGCTGGAGCAACCAATATTTTGATTATTTCTTTCTTTTATTGTTTGTTTGCTTTCACCATCATCCCAGTCCAAAGCAACAGCCAAATCTACTTCTGTGCTTAGTTTGCTCATGTTACTTAACTTACTATGATAACATTTAATGGCAGAAATTACAAGCAGACAAATGAGTACAACAATAAATACGTCAAGTCAGAAAAAGTGACTGAACAACAAATTATTGAAATTTTTGGCGATTTTCGATTTCCATTTACAAGGCACACATTTTAAGCCAAAAGCAATAAATGTTGAAAAATGGCACCCTTAAAAATAACTTCCCACTCCAGATGTGCCTCCCCTTCTGTGGTCAGCAGAGTTTGAGGGGACTGTGTGCTTAATTACTTCCTACCCCTTCCAACAAATCCTATGGAAAAATCGTATCGTGTGTGGCGAGCTTCAGAAAGGG
>JAJQOW010000925.1:0-73867 GCA_037975125.1 Latrodectus hesperus
GAGCAAAGTCGTACTTTCACCTTTATGATGCTCTGATTAAATAACGAAAGACGCCCCCAATCGACCTTATTCGCATAGCTTGGTTTGGTTTCTTTGTGGCTCAACGGTCATTTTTTGCACACGAGGGCTAATTAGACCGGTACTTATGGTTTAAAATGGATTCCGAACCACTACAAACATCCATGCCCAAGGGGGGATTCGAACCCACGAACTGTTGAACCGAAGGCAAGAGCGCTAACCATTCGGCTACCAGCTTGGCTTATTCGCATAGCATAGCGAGCTTAGCTTGACCAAGTGTCATTAGTGAACAACAACAAGCTCTAATGTCAAAAGTTTTCAATAACTAAATAACCTTGAAATTAGAAGAACGACACTCAGGTGTTGACCACGTGACCTTGACCTTTGTTTAATGGCCCTATCCATTACAAGTGATCCATATAAAAGTTAAACTTTCAATATTACGCAGGATTTGTAAAAAATCCTCTTTTACATAACTGCTTTCTGCACATTTTACCTGCTGTATACAGGTTTATAATGGGTACTTATTCTGCAAGCATTTCAAAACATTCCTATTATTAAATATCCATGGATATATATGATCCATATTGTAGAGATTTTGCAATGCATAAGCTAAGATGAAGCTGCCACGCGCAACTGTGATGCACGTGCGTTCTTTTATTTTGATACACGACTTCTTGTGGTTTAAAAAAAATAAATAAATGAGAATTTCTAAGCGTATTTTCTTTCCTATTTGCTTTCTCTCCCTGTGAGTGGAAGAGGGGGGGGGGTAGGGAATGCGCTGAGCTTATATAAAATAGAAGGTGGAGCTGAGGGGAAGTCACGTGTCGCGCGCAGGGCATCTCCAGTTGGCTGTTGGGTGAAAAAAAGTCGAACAATTGAGTTGTCGCGTGCCGCACCGGAGGCAGAGAGCGCAAATCACGTGGACTCCCCCCCCCATGAGACGCTGAATAAATTTTTATTTATTTTATGAGGAAGTTCCTGAGGAGCGAGGCGTCACCTCGGTACACCCCCTCCCTCCTATTGCGTTACTTCTTTACAGTTAAATGAAAAAAAAAGATGATAATACTTTTTCAGATTTTAAGTTTTACAACTATTATAAAATCTTAAATGTGTAATAATAACTACAGTATAATACCGCATAACTAAACTTTAACATATAGAAACAGAGTCTGACAATTGCAGCGAATAAGGGGCAGTTGCTCCGGACCCCCTCATCAGAGGGACTTCAAATGGAATAGAAAGTTTATTTTACATTGTCAATCGAATGTTGCTAAATCAAATAGAAACTTTATTTTAAGGTATTAATCGAAGAGAATCGTTTGCCATATGGAACAGGAAATTTTCTGTGGCGAAGCAGAGGAGACCCCCAAAGAAGCTTTTGCCCCGGACTCCAATGAGGATAAGTCTGGCTCTGCATAGAAAACTATCAAAATTATTCTCGTTGTATTGCACAACCAGGGAAAAAGGAAATTCACACACAGCTACTAAAATATATTCTAAAATATCATTTATCGTAAAATAAATCCCTTCTTATCCTTAAAATTTAGTTAAAGATTAATTTAAAATAGATATATAGTCTCTTGGATTATATAATAATTATCTACAGTTAATTCCGATTATTATGTGGTAATAATTATCCTACATCCTATATAACAAGTATAAGACATTTAATTACCAAAGATTAATCGTGGATATTATTATGAGTGTGTCCGATAATAATTAATCTAATCACCGCCAGTAATAATTAGTTGCTTTCTTTAAGATATTATATTATAACGATATAATTAAGACACAACTAAAATGGTTTTATAAAGGTATTGAAGGTAATAAAAGGGCTGATGAACTTGCTAAACAAGGATCGTCTTTTGCTCCCATCGGTGCAGAACCTTTTTGTGGGATCCATTTGAAGACCGCAAAAACCAATGTTCTTAGATGGGAAAAACAGAATATGTATGAAGCTTGGCTCAACACTCCTGGTCAAACCCACGCTAAAAGTATAATCTGTGGATCATCAGCGAAGATTGCCTCTGAAATTCTAAGAGGCTCTAGGCAGAAGATACATTTAACCGTAGGCTTCATCACTGGGCACTACTATTTCAGAAAACACCTCCATAAAATGGGACAGCAAGACCCTACCTGCAGGAAATGTCATACGCAAGAGGAAACGGCCAAGCACATCATTGACGAATGCGAGGCATTTGCCCTCCCTAGATGAACTTCTTTAGGCATCATCCATACTAGAGAGTGACACCTAGACTCCATGAAAGGGTTATCGGACTTTATGAATAAAGTGGGTGACCCGAGCCACTGGAACTAGGAAACATTGGGTTTGGAGTTAATGGTACAAAATGCTGACAAAGCAGAGGTGCCCAATGATATACAAACCCAACTCTAAGAAGAAGAAGAAGAAAACGATTTTATTCAGAGATTTGTATACAACAAAATACTATACACATAAAAATGCTTAAAAATAACCTTTATGATATATATATTCATTACATTTCTGTAGAAAAACTTATAATTTACCACAATGTTATTGTGAGCAATAATAGATTAGCATGAATTTTGCATCATGTGGTATTCCGTAGTTTGAAAGCGTGTCCAATGAATCTGTGACGTCCAAAGTCCTTCCGCTATTATGGAGGGCATAGGGAGAAGGGGTGCCAGTTCAGGTGTAGTCTCGTCACCTATTCTTGGTTCAAAGTGACGAGGCGTTTGCTGACAGGCGAGTATTTCAAACCAGTTAATCCTTAAGTACAGTCGCCTACACTGCTATATGTTATGTAGTATATTCAGTAAATATAAAAAATTATATTATAATAGGAATTTAAACTGACAGTACAGGATGTATAAATTCAGTCAAAGTAACTATCTGTAATTATTGCTTAAGAAGAGCGAGTGAAGACTTAATGATGATGATGGTATGAAATTGCTCGTGCATTCTTAACATCTGTAGCTTTGAAAATAACTTGATAGAAAATTTGAGCAGTATTGTGTAAATTATAACGCTTCAATATTCATTGCCGCCCAGCTTGTCTAGAGGTCAGCGTGTCTGACTGCGGACAGGGAGGTCCTGGGTTTGAATCCCGATTCGGGCATTTATGTACTTTCTCTTTCTATCTATCCTGTCTTTGTCCTTTCCTTGTATGAATGTGGAATGAATGGTTGCCTACCCTATAAACGGGTTCCTATGGCATGTGTGTACTGAGGAAATCGGACTCCACACTAAAATAGGGTTCAGTTGGAAAAGTGGAGCAGCGCACCCCATATTGCCAGTCTGACACGACAATAACAACAACTTCAATAACATTTGAAATATGCTTCAAAAAATATAGATAAAAAAATACCACAACAATAAAATAATTAATGATAGCAGAACATCTGGAATATACTGAATTTGTTCTATTTTTGAATCATGCTTTTTCTAATCATACTGCTGTCTGTTTGCCCTGAGAATGGCTCCAGCAAACTTTTCCTGTATCAGGCCTGTTGCCGTGGAAACAAGACGCGTTTTATTTTCAAGAGGAGGAATCAGAAGAAAAGAACTCAATTTTGCTTACTGAACACATTTAAAACAGCATGAGATACATCCTAAGTACTGTCAATTCATAGTCTCCCAGCCTCCACAGATCTTGTTACTAAAGCAACTGCCACTCACCAGACATATTGATGGAAGCTATTCTTAATGGTGGACAAGCAGATCACACTAATTCAATCGGTTGCCATGGTGAAGAGTGGTGTGCTTACGAAATTGCATACAATTCAGTTTCCTTGACAACGGAAACTAATTCTGTTATCACACCAGTTTAAGAAAATCAGGCTAAGTCCAGGCCATGGTTGCTCAGTCGGCTGACGTCACCGAAAGCCTGACTTCAGCAACACTTTCTTCGGATCCTCTGCCCAATAAGAGCACTTCTTATAGCAAAAGATAAATATCAATACAACAAAGCATCTTATTTCAGAGGGACAGCAGTCTTTAGAGCGACAGCACGTGCTGAATGCTAAAGAAGCTTGTTGCCGGAACCTTTCTCTCCCCACCCCACCCCCTGACTGCTCTCACTTAACCCCGAAAAATTATCACCCACTACGCTTCAATGCCCCGCCACAATGGGACAAGGTCAATGTTCTGATCGGACGTCGGTCACCCCTGGGCTGGTGGGAGGGGAGGTGAAACTCATCCGCGGTGTGTCCTCAAGATAACATAAAAATGACAACCAAACGATCCTTCAGAGGCAGACGATTTTCTTACTAAATACAGTAGTTACAAAATAAGCTGCAGCTTATCAAGGGTGTAAGGGAGGTAGTGAATTTTAAATGGGGTCAACACGTGCAAGATTTAGTTAATTGGGATTTCGATTCCATCGGGAATGGATTAAAGGTATAGCCTAGATTGTAAAAAATAATAAATATACAGAGATTGTGGTAGATATCTGTGATCACATCTTAATTGTAACGTGATCAAGAGTTAGACGGTGAGGGTTAAAGTAATTTTTTTCCCGGAAAGAATTAAGAATATAATTTAGAATTTTTTTGCTGAATATTTCACATTTGTTTTATTTCATAATATTCATTGAAATGTGTAAAAGTGAATTCGGAACTCGATTAGAACGTTTAAAGAAATTAAAATTTAATGGATTAAAAGAAAGAGAAGTGTGTGTATATAATATTACATAGATATAATCGAATGTATGCACAGACACACACTTTTCACTTAAAAGTCAAAGTAAATAAGTAATATTAAGTGTTATCATACTCAATTAATAATATATTCTTACTTCATTGCTATTTTCTTTTAAAAAATTTAGTATCATTTCAATAATCTCGAGAAGGATCAATAAAGAAAAAAATTATTTATGAATGGAAGAGCATTAATAAACGAAGCATCAAGAATGACAGAATTATTTCACTTTGATTGGGTGAGGGAAAATTTAAATATTTAATTATAACGAATAGGTTAGTTTTATAATTATGGCAGTTTTCATTGCAATAGAAATCAGGGAAGATTATTGACTCGGATAAGCTGCTAGGCTTGGACACTAGTTAAAGGCTCTAGAAATTAAATCATGTTAGATATAAAGATCAGATTTAATGACGGATTTCGTATTGGAGATCAGGATTGGACTCTAACACGTGGAAATATCCTGTTAGATATAAATTTATAGACTAATTTTAACATTGAATTGAAAATCACTGATGGGTTCTAGTACGGAAATCAAGATCAGAATCTACTACCGACATCTTATTAAAGTGAAGGCAGTTCTAGTACAACTATTTTATAGAGTAAAAAAGCAGGTTCTAGTTCAATACTCCATTAAGGATCAGGACTGAGCTCTAGGACGATGATAGTACTAAGCATCGGGGTCAGATTCTATTGTGGACATTATTTTTAAAAAGTCAAAGCAAAACTCTAAAACGAACAACAAACTAAAAATCAGAATAAGATTTCAGCAAAAAAAAGTCATTCTGTATATCATGCCTGGAATACAGAAGTTCTAGATTTTAGATGAGTCGATAAACAAAAATTTTGATATTCAAATGCTTGATTCGGCCTATTCTCACTTACTCATCTGAAACGTGGACATTGACTGAGAAGGACAAAGCAATCATCTCCATTTTCAATAGAAAAACGTTAAGAAGCATCTTTGGTGGAGTAAAATGTGAGAATACATGGCGAATAAGAACTCATTCTGAGCTCTATAAACTATATAAAGAACCAGATATTGTTAGATTTATCTCAATACAGAAATTTAAATGGGCAGGACATTTGAGTCGGATGAACGACAATCGGGATGAAGAGAAAAATTTTCTTGGCTCGCCCCATGGGCACCAGAAGAAGAGGATGACCGAAACCCCGATGGCGTGACTGCCTTGAAAAAGACCTAAAAACACTAAAAGTGACAGACTGGATGACCTTATCCAAAAATAGGGGGTCCTGGTATGCACTTCTGAGGAAGGCAAAGGCCCACCCTGGGCTGTCAGGCCAATGAAGAAGAAGATTTTAGATTAGACACTCTATTCTAAATATCAGTATTGTGGACTCTAATAAAGTATTCTTCTAGATACCGAGGCCAAACCCTCATAGCATGAAGACATAAGTGCATGAAGACATAATAAGCACCTGAACTGGATTTTAATGTGAACACCTTGTTGTGTATCGGATTCTGCCATACAAGAGACCAGGAATGGATTTTAGTATGAATATCCTACTGTTCTTGGGAAACCTTCACATCGACATCAGTATATTCCGAACAACTGACAAGCACTCATTCTTAACACTGTGCATACAAAAGAGTTGTTCAACTGGGCTGATATCGAACTCGGGACCTTTTGCTCTAAACAGCAGTGATCTGGAACAAGGCTACGGTAACCACACATAGAGCGAGTGCCTGGGAATTTTCTGATCGTGTTGTTTTGCGTTTTAATCAGAGAGAAAATAGGAGCTGTGTGATACGACAGGAATTGGGGTGCAACGGAGACCATTCAGTGACAATCATGCCGCAGTTGCACGTAGAAATATTTATTAGTGATGGTCAGAATATATCTTAAATATAATCCGGAGATTATGTTTTGTCACTCAGAAATGACGAAGTTGACGTCTGCACTTATACATCCAGAGACATCAGCGAGTAGGGGACTTGAACCTTTTCATTTTCAATCTGCGTACGCCACTTTAACGACCAGAATCGAACCCGTAACCATCCAATGATGAAAATATTACCTTAACCAATTACATCTTTGGAATATGGGCAGCCATGATCAACGCTCACTCTATGATCTTCTAAAGAGATTCAAACTAAGAATCACCAGATGGTGAAGCAGTCCATCACATTAAATGGGGGACGCATATAAAAAAACGAAAAAAAAAAATCTTGATGTTGCATGCTTTTAAATGCACAGTCAAGAATAGTTTCAAAAAAATATTTTTAATTCAAACTACGCATAGAAATTAAAAAAGATATAGAAAAATGGTATTAAAAAACTCTGAATTACATCGAACAAACAAATTGATCCCAATCCAAAAGTAATCCCAAAGATCCCAAAGTAATTTCAATATAAAAATTTATACATTAGTGTAACTTACTTTCAATTTATAATAATTAAAATTACTTTATACAATTTCAGCAAATTCATTAATTATTATTTATTCTAATTTATTTGATTTATTTTGAAAAGATGTAATTTTATTTTTTATGAAATTTTTAGTTTTACTTTTATAATTCATCTCTGGACAAGAGCGAGTCATTAAACTACTGAGAACAGAATGCATTATAGCAAAAAGCTTAACTGTAATTTTTTCAATAGAATTTAAATATGTATTTTTGTAAAGCAAAATGGCAACAGATGTTTTTGACATTTAAAAAAAAAGGTTTGGATAATAATGAAAATGAATACCCTAAAAAACAGGATTTTGAAATATTCTTTTGAATTAAAAAAATAGGTACCTAAAATTCCTTTTTTTTAATGTATTATTATTATTTTTTTGTTCATTATTTTGAGCAAACGATACTTTTAATGACCGGAATATTGTATTTCCGTTACGCTTTTAATTGATAAATGAAAGATTCAGAAATAAACTAATTAAAATTTTTTATTTTTTTATCAACTTGACATCTTTTACATTAATTAGAACATGTTCTCAGAGTCTTACAATTATTGAATTGGAAAAATTAATAAGAGTTTGCAGATAATTTATCTCTAACCATAAAAGGAAAAAAAAATAATAATAATAAAGTAAAATAATTAATAAAAAGGAAATGCATGGACTATATGGGGTAAAGTTTTCTTTTTAATTTTTTTTTTCCAAAACTTTTTTAACTACTAAGTTTTAGGTCATAATTTTAATGCTTAGAAAAAAATTCCAAATAAAAATAATTCCATTAATTTAAATCAGAAAAGGGCTTTAAAAGACCTGAAATATAATTTTTCACGGTTCAATAATTTTACGTTCAAAAATAATAATTAAGGTGTGTTCCTTATGTTTTTAATGCAAAATTGACAAGGATCGTCTTTTGTTCCCATCGGTGCAGAACCTTTTTGTGGGATCAATATGAAGACCGCAAAAACCAGTGTTCTTAGATGGGAAAAACGGAACATGTATTGGCTCAACACTCCTGGTCAAACCCACGCTAATAGTATGATCTGTGGATCATCAGCGAGGATTGCCTCTGAAATTCTAAAATGCTCTAGGCAGAAGACACGTTTAATCGTAGGCTTCATCACTGGGCACTATTATTTCAGAAAACACCTCCATAAAATGGGACAGCAAGACCCTATCTGCAGGAAATGTCATACGCAAGAGGAAACGGCCAAGCACATCATTGATGAATGCGAGGCTCTTGCCCTCCCTAGATTAACTTCTTTAGGCATCAATAATACTAGAGAGTTACACCTAGACTCAATGAAAGGGTTATCGGACATTATCAATAAAGTGGGTGACCCGAGCCACTGGAACTAGGAAACATTGGGTTTGGAGTTAGTGGTACAAAATACTGATAAAAGCAGAGGTGCCCAATGACATACAAACCCAACTCTATGAAGAAGAAGAGTCAATGCCATGTTTTAGAAATTCCTACTCTATTCATTTAAACAACTATAAATAAATGATTCCAACGAAAACGCTTGCAAATAAACCATTAATTATAATTGTTTTCCTCAAGTGAATTAATTAAAAAGTGTCTTTGTCATTCAACTGCTCTACGTAGTTCGAAAGCACAAGTCTCAGTCGTAAACTCATTACTCCAGATATCCACCCTTTGGTTTCGCATGTCATGGGTTCAAATCCTGCTTAAGGCTTACATATGTGTATGTCCGGATCCACTTTAAACTGTAGGTCCGATTTAATTAATCCTCGTGTTTATAAAATGAACGTTGAAAGCTGAAATATAAACAAACTAAACCGAATATCCGCCGTAACTGATCTGGTAATTGAATGATCAGTGCTTCGGTTAAGAAGTTAGTGGGTTCGATTCCTACGTCTGGTTATTGTAATGATTCAAAATCCGTTTAAAAGTGTAGGATGCGAATGAGCACGCGGAACAAATCAAATGGAAGAGGGTGCACCGTGTTCTGATGGTTCAAACGATCTTTTCCGAAAAAGAATGTCCCAGCTTCTGTCACCGCAATTATTAAACACTGGGTCTTAAGGGGTGGATGCTGAAATATCTTTCAAGTACTGAGGCTGTTTGTTAGGATGAGTCAAATCCAAATAAACAGAATTTTGCATTTAGAGCATCCTATATTTAAACTTTTTCCTAAGAATTTACATTTTGGTCAAAATGTACGTTTTAATAGTGGAAAATTGTTAGTTTAATATTAGGTATTACTTAAATAACATAAGTATTCTCTGATTTTGCGTATATATTTGTCAGGCAGATTTCTGAAGAGTTCACAAAGTTGTCTTTAACGACCCATAAATATAGAAATGCCCTGAAAATCTAAAGATACCAAGATTTCCATTATGTGATATCAAAGAAAATCGTTAAATTCCTGGGTTTCCCAAACTTATTCAAATCGTGACACCCTTAAGAGAATTTGAATAATCTCACCGCCCCATTCACCTGCAGTATTTAGCTGTAGAATTATTATTAGGCAGTATATGTACCACATGTAATATATTTATTAATGAAATATATTTATTAATTTCATATTTGTACGACACTGAAGAAGAAATTAGAAAAATGGTAAAGACATAAACACAATTAATGTTGTTGTTGCTTATGACACTTGGACAAGCCAAGCTCGCTATGCCGTTGGCTATGCGAATTTAAGTCATTAGAGAGCGTCTTTCGTTTTGGATCAGAGCACTACGAAGGTGAAAGTACGACTTTGCTCTTTTTAAGGTGCCTCGTCATTTTGAACCACGGTCAGGTGACGAGGCCACACCTGAGATGACACCCTCCTCTCCACATCCAAGCCACACCAGCGGAAGGACTTTGGGCGTCACATATGAACGTGGACACGTCCCCAACCCACTGAGTTCCAGCAACCCAGTGAAGGAGGGTACACCGTGGTCACCCTCCCAACCACTGCCCGCGGCCAATGATGCTTCACTTTGCTGTGCTTACGGGAAGTGGCGTGAAGCTACTGAGCCGCTGGAGCTCACACAATTAATAAAATTCGTATTTAAAAATCATGCAAGTACTTTAATTATAATTAATTGGAAAGCATATTAATAAAATTGAATGCCGCCGAACTTGTCTAGTGGTCAGCATGCTTGACTGTGGATAAGGAGGTCCTGGGTTCGAATCCCGGTTCGGGCATGGATGTACTTTCTCTTTCTATCTATCCTGTCTTTGTCTTTTCCTTGAATAAAGAGGTGTGAATGGTTGCCTACCCTATAAACGGGTCCCTATGGCATGTGTGTAGAGCAAAGTCGTACTTTCACCTTCATGGTTCTCTGATTAAAACGAAAGACGCTCCCAATTGACTTAAATTCGCATAGCCAAGGCATAGCGAGCTTGGCTTGTCCAAGTGTCATTAGTAACAACAACAACAACAACATAAAATTGAATTAATAGTAAAACGACTTTATAAATATTTTCATTATATACGTGTTTTGTTTTATGTGACGGTTGAGCTTGCTGTTTACTGAACAGCTGTTCAAATCGCGCCTCTGATACAACCACTCTTATTTCTCTTTCAGCATTTTCGAAAGATACTTGCTCTTTATAAAAGCAACTACTTAGAATCCAGCTTTACACAGATAGGGAATTGCAAAAGGAACCAGAACATTCATTTCTTTTGCACTTAGAATGCGGAGTACTCATTTTTCTATGGATATCCAAAACTCTACCAAAAAACTCCAAACAAGTGAATTTTGCTTTCAGGCTTTTGTCAATTGATAACTCAATAAATTTTTTTGTGAAGTGAATTCTTTTGGTACATGGCGAAGAAGAACTCATTCTGAACTCTATAAACTATATAAAGAACCAGATATTGTGAAATTTATCTCAATACAGAGATTAAAATGGGCAGGACATTTGAGCCGGAATAACGACAATTTGGTGACGAAAAAAATTTTCTTGGCTCGCCCCATGGGCACCAGAAAAAGAGGACGACCGAAACTCCGATGGCGTGACTGCCTTGAAAACGACCTAAAAACATTAAAAGTGACAAACTGGATGACCTTATCCAAAAATAGGGGGTCCTGGTATGCACTTCTGAGGAAGGCAAAGGCCCACCCTAGGCTGTCAGACCAATGAAGAAGAAGAAGAATTCTTTTGGAGCTTCGACGTAATTTGCATTCACGCAAACTTTTCGGTTAGGTCATCTGGGAAGTACTCTGAGAACCAGTTGTGATAAATTCCCCATGAAGAGTATCTGAACACTCGTCTCCATAACAGGCTGCTCCACTACAGGGAAACAATCTTCGCTTCCATTATCACTCATTTTTTTTCGTAATTTTTAGTTTTTTCTTGGATGCTGAAATCTTCTATGAATGTTTCAATGTATGAATACTACGACCTGAAAAAAAACATTCAAAGCATTTATTTTTTCGAATATATCGCCCAAATACACCAGTTTAAACCGGAAGTCGGTATCAGCGAAATTGTTGGCATTAACACCATCATTTTCTTTCAAGAAATTGTAATTTTTTCGGTCCAAGTTCAAAACTTCTATATACTACTTATATAGCCACGTGAAAGCCAATACGATTTGCAGTAGTATTTAGAGCACATGTGCTCAGCTTCCCAAATTATCACACAGGTTTTTTTTTTAAAAATATGGTTTTAAGTGACCTAGTTTTTATGTAATTTACTATGTTTATTACATATTCTAGGACAAGATTTAGTAGAAGACTCGATGATTTCGATGTAAGTACTTCTCAGTGCAATAAATCCACAAATATTGCGGGGGCCGCTTCGCTGCAACCGTGATCTCTCTGCGTGGCACACACTTTGGGACGACACTTCGTTGGTATGTACCAACTTTATACGTCACAATTATTTGCTTAAGTTAAAAGTAAAAAAGAAAATCTTTAAATATTACCAATGATAATGTAAAAGAATAATACATTTACATACATAACAATTACACAAATGGTATTATTTCTAGTTTTCTAATTTATCGTTACTTAGCAGGTTGAATATTTAATAATCTCTCGTAAGAATAAAAAAATTTGAGACAATTCTTTTAGTTAAATAAAAATTTCAAACATTAGTGCTGCCATCTAGTGTCTAAATTAGTATCAAAAGTATCCAATGTAAAAAACGAGAGTTGTGTAATGAAAGTGATATCCTTAAAATGATGTAAATTAGAAATTTATTTTTTATTTATTGATAATGTAGGGAAAATATTAAAAAAGTTATTTATAATTATTTCATAATATATTTTCTAATAATTATGAATAGATCATACGATTTATAAATGATATTACAATTAGTGATTGTGAGCTTAAAAAATCTGTCATTTTTTTAATATTTTTATTTTGAATTTTACGGTTTCTTTACATTTGTAAATATTTCTCAGTAGTTATTTTACAAGAGTATAATTTTTTAGTTATTTATAGGATTAAAGGAAGCTGCATTTTTAGAATTTAAAAGTGAGTCCTGTAGTCATAAGATCATTCAAGTACCTGTACAAATAATAATATCCTATCTGCAAATAAAAATCTTTGATATGCATATTTTGCTTTCTAAATCCTGGAAATATTCTTAAAATAATTTTCCATCTCACATTTGTATGGTATTCGAAAATTTTTTTTAATTAAACTTTTGAATTTTTTGGTTATAAACACTTATTTTTTCACTTTTGTCACATTTTCTTGAGTGCATTATTTTAAATTTAAATTATATTGGTTTTCCTAACTTTGATACAAATTATTTTTAATTATAAATATACACATTTTGAGTAAAATTTTTTAAAAATAAATTTTTATTTTTTAAGAAGGTAGAAAATTTTTTTTGTTAAATTAAACTTATTAATTCTAAACTAAAATTCGCAATTGTATTTTATTCCCAATTCCTTTTTATTAATAATATTTTATGTCTTGTATTTATTTAAACACATTGTATTTTAAAACAAAAATTATGCACCTAAAAATTTTATTTCCTTAAACTTTTTCTTATTTTCATTTTGAATGCACAAGTAACTATTTTAAAAATAACTTCCTTGCGTTCAATTAAATCTCTAAATTCAATATTAAATCATTTATGTTTAATTAAATCAAGATTTTTAGGAACACTTTTAATACTTTTTTTAATATTTTTTAATTACTTTTTTGTTAATAATACTAAATATCTATTTCACTTTTAGAAAAATTTTATTTAAAGACACTATTTAAAAATTATGTATCGTAAAAAATTTGCAATTTATTTCCTGTAAAAGATTATATATTAAATATTTTTTAAATAAATTACTTTTTAATTTCACTAAACTTTTTCTTAACTTTAAATATTGCAGTTTTTAGTAATATTTTTTTAAATAATTCTATTGTATTTAATCAATCAATTAACTCATTTATTGCTCAACAAATAAATACATTTTATAAAAATAAATAAATTCGATTAATATGATTATTAATAAAAACATTTTTCCCTTACATAATTAATTAACCATCACAAAGGGGTATTAAAGCATTTTTTTGTTTGAATATTTTTTCAACAATGCTCAAAAATTACTCAAGTAATAATATAAAAGTAAAATATCCGCAGTTAATTTCCTGTTCTATATAAGGTCGCCTTTTGTACAGGAGGTTAAAACCCAGTTGAGGAAGTACAGTTTGAAATGGAACCCGAGAAACTACGAATATTATAATTTAACCGATCTATCTTGTACATTAAAAAAATGAAATCTGCGTATAATCTAAAACCAAATAATTCTGTACAACAATGCCATAAAGGAAATACAACTTCGTAGAGACCGATGCCCATAAAGTATTAAAGTGAAGGTAGAATAAAACTGAATAAAAAATAAAACCTCTCTAATTATTGGAATATCTCTTTAACGCAAAGCAATGGGAAAATTTATTTTTTAAATAATGTTATTGTCGTGTGCCAGCCGGGCTGGCAATATGGGTTGTGTTGCTCCACTTTTTAACTGAACTCTATTTTGGTGTGGAGTCCGACTTCCTCAGTACACACATGCCATAGGTAGTGTTGCAAGGATGGGAAAAAACCCGGTTTTTTTCCGGGAATAAACCGGGTTTTTTCCCATGGATATTTTTAAAATTCCCGGGAATTTTCAAAATTCCCAAATGTTTAAAATTGGGGAAAAATTTGAATTTTCTTAAAAATTTATAAGTTTTTAACTACTAAAACCACATAATATATTTAAAAAGATACATTTTAATGATTTCTACTTTTATTTATGGCAATAGAAATTTCTGAAAACATTTTGAAAAAGATGACAGCCATTTGTAAAGATTGGAGAGGTTTCAAGTTGTGTTCATTGCAATTGTTAGTCGTAATGTTTATTATTTGAAAGCGTATTTTTTAAATTTTTGGACAGAGAAATCGCTTAGATTTGCTGTCTTTCAATATATATACATTCCTTGAAAAATATTTCTCTTCTAATATGTATAAACTTCAATCTTTCAGTATATATTTCTTAAAAATATTATTCTACTATTATTTATAAAATATTAAATTAAACGCAGTAGATTAGATTGATAACTGATTCTAAAATTGCATACGAAAATTTTTTTTATAATGTACATCGTTAGTGTATATATTCATTTTGTTTTTCATTAGATATCTTGAGTTACTTTTAATCAATTTAAATAAAAGTAATAGCTTGGATGTACATTTATAGTTAGAAACATTCAGAAAGTAATTTTTAACTATTGTGCTTTTATTTTCTGTGGTTAAATCATGTTTAAATATCTGTTTATCGATTCAGATTTTGAACATATTGTATACAAAAAGACAATCATTTTCTCTTGCCATCAAAAGTAATGATGTGAAGTATACTGATAATTTTATTTGGCATTCTGAACAGGCAAGACTTTTTTCTTTTGTAAGTATTTTATACATAGATATGCTTCATAAATGTTTATATAATTGCTGTAGGATTTATTACATAGTGTTGTGTACTTTCTATAGAATACTAATACAACAACCTTCGTAACAAAACTGATTGTTCATAGATTATAATAAATACTTATGCTTATTAATTTTAGTGGAGCGTTTTCCCAATTTTTTAGTCTTATATTTATTAAAGCTTATAAATTTGGTGTTTGAGATTTGGAAAATATCTGAACTTTAATATTGTCACATACAAAAATGTCTTTTTAAAATTGCTAATTATTTGCTAGTAATAAAGAAGCAGGAAAATGATCTTGATATTATTCCTTATCAAAATGAAGCTATTTATCATTCAAAATGTTGGCAAGAAATTAAATAGAAAAATTAGATTTCATTAAGCATGTAGGATTTCATTACTAGTTAATTTATTTGTTTATTAACAATTTGACAAATAAGTAATTTTGTTGGATTACATGGCAAGAATATTAAATTTCATTCATTACTATGGACCTTTTAAAATTTGAATATGCATGTTAGTTCCAATAATTTTAGATTTGTAGAGATTTATATCATCATTTTGCTTTTACTTAAAGTTAAGAGTTAAATAGTGGCATTTGAAGTTACTCTCTTAAAATTTTGATGAGTGTTTCTTATAATAAATGAATGTGAATTGGTCCAGTTTGCATCGATAATAAACTTCTTTACCAGTATTATAACCATTAAATCCTGTTTGTCCTAACTAGCAGAACCTGTCTCCAATGAGCATTTGCCATTTCCTCTTTTTCAACATCTTGAGATATCTGTTTCCCATCTTTTAGGTGGTATTTGATGATTTTTTCAATAATTTGGAAAAAGTTAAATTTCAAGTTGATTGGATAGTATTTATAATCGTATTTAAATTATTCCATGATATAGCTTTTGTGTTTGTTACATTATACTTTAAAATGAACTACATAATAGATAAAACTTTTGATTTTCACCATAATTTCATCCAATTATGGTGAAAACATTTTTATTAATTTGAGTTAGCTGAAAAGTGCTTCTAAAAGTTCTGCTTAGTTAAAGGATTATGTCATATAGAGATGTTTATATATATATATATATATATATATATATATATATATATATATATATATATATATATATATATATATATATATATATATATATATATACGCAGATTACATCATTTCATAATTTTAAATATGTATACACACATAACATAATCAGGGGCTTGGTGAATCGAGATTGTTTCTCAATTCAAAAACGTGTCTTATGTATTTTCACTATAATTATTATCAACTATTACAGAATATGTTGATGATTGGTAACGACACACTTATGAGATTGTAAATAATAATGTTGATGTGTGATATGTTAAATGTTTCTTCATATAAGAGTTTAAAAATTCTAAATTTCATTTTATTTTATATTTATCCCAGAAAAAACAAACTTTTCATCTATGTATTTGAAATTTTTTAAAGAGCTGAAATTCACAAGTCTTCCTTCTGACAGCATATCTATGACCAACATGCATTGATTTACAATGCATTTAAAGTTCTTGAAACTTGCTATTTTAAAATGATCAAGGATCAGAAAGGAGGTAGGATATTGTTTATAGTACCTCGCTACTAAGATTTATACCTTTCAGCATTACAAGGGCTTAAGTTTCGACACATTTATATCATTGGTCATCAAGTTGGTGTTGCATCGTGAAAGTAGTAGTATAAACATTGAAAAACTAATATTTTTAAACTTTTATTTAAGATATTTAGTGTTATTTGCTTGTTTTAAATATAGTATATGTGTTACAGTAAAATATGTAGCATCAATTTTATACATTATTTATAATAATTTTTGTTATATCCACTTCAGTTGTCATGTTGAACAACTATATTCATAAAAATCAATCAGTATTTATTAAACAATATTTTTATATTTGTAAATATTAGATATTTTCTACCATAGAAATAATACCTAATTTTATTTCAGAAGGTAACAGGTATAAACATATTTAGATGGGATCTTTTTATTGTGCAGATTTCTAAGTGCATCTGTACAATTTTTAAAATCCTTTCTGAACAAATTGTTTATTGTTACTTCAAGTTTTTGAATTGGAAATATATAACTCACAAAATTACAGATTTGTCAATTGTCCTAAAATTTTTGTATTATGTACAAATTTTAATCTTGTGTGTAAAAATTCAAGCTGAACTAAATCTTAAAAAATATAAGTTTCAAGTTTTTATAACAAGATTGAATTAAAAAATAATACACCTATTTTTTTATATCAAACTGGCATTTAATATTTTCAGAGCTAGTATTTTAACCAAATTTTCTTTTGAAAAGAATAACACATTTCAGCCTTTTTATGAAAAGCAAGATGCATTGAATTAAAAAATAATTTGAATTTATAACAAGATTACGCGAGTGCAAAATGTTAAAAAAGCAAAAACATTTTTTTCCAGAATTCATTTGCTTGGCTTTCAAAAATTATTTTCATATCATAAAATTATTTCCATTTCTAGTACTAAAATCAGAAAAAATGGAAATATTTTCAATGACACAGCTTATCAGTAATTTTTTAATTCACCCTTATTTTCTGTCTTGTCATTTAGAAAATGATGAACAATAGTTTAAAAAGATTTTGATTCTACCTTACTGTATTAAAATCATTTTTAATGTTGTAAAAAATTTGTTTTGAAAAACTCAATGAATAATTCAACCATAGATATATTGTAATTGTATAAATTAATGTATCAGATCCTTGCAAAAGAAATAAAAATGATTTTATTTAAAGTCTGCATTATATATTGTACTTAAAAAAGTGTTAATTAATCTTAAAATACAAAAGAAATTTTTTTAAAATATTTCAACTATAATAAAAGGAAAAGTATGTGTTCATGATTACATTTGTGGATAAAAATATTTTCTAAATTCATTATTTTTGTGACTTAAATAGATTTTGCAAATTAAGTAGCTACAAATGTTACTTAGTAAATTGTTAATAATTTAAATATTGAGTTTATTAATTTAAATAGTTATAAGTTACTATCAGTAATATGTAACATAGAAAGACTAAATGTAGTATTTATTTTATTATAAAAAATATATTTTAGCAGAAAAATGTGTTTTCGTATTGTGCGCTTATATGGTATTTGTGACTTCTGATTCCCGCTTATATTGATGTTAAAAGTCCCTAATATCATAAGAAGTACCCCAAGTATACACAATCGAATGGCTTTTTTCAGTAGTATGTAACATAGTAAGACTAAATGTTGTATTTATTTTATTATAAGAAATATATTTTAGGAGAAAAATGTGTTTTTGAATAGTAAGCTTACATGTATTTGTGACTTCTGATTCCGGCTTACATTGATGTTAAAAGTCCCTAATATCTTAAGAAATACCCCATGTATACACAATCGAATGGGTTCTTCTAGTAGCATGTAACATAGCAAGACTAAATGTTGTATATATTTTATTATAAAAAATTAGAAAAAAATGTGTTTTCGTATAATGTGCTTGTATGGTATTTGTGACATCTGATTCACGCTTACATTCATGTTAAAATTCCCTAATATCTTACCCAATGTATATGTATGAAATACCCAATGTATACACATAAAAATGTTTTTTTCAGTAATACGTTACATTGCTAGACTAGCTGTTGTATTTATTGTATTATGAAAAATATATTTTAGGAGAAAAATGTAATTTCGTAAAAAAAGTGTTTTCGTATAGTGCGCTTATATGGTATTTGTGAATTCCGATTCTCGCTTACATTGATGTTAAAAGTCCCTAATATCTTAAGACATACCCCATGTATACAAAATCAAATGGCTTCTTCCAGTAGTATGTAACGTAGCGCTTGTATGTATACTGCGCTTGTATAGTATTTGTGACTTCTGATTCCCGCTTACATTGATGACAAGATTCCATAATATCTTAAGAAATACCGAATGTATACACAAAAATATGGTTTCTTTCAGTAATATGTAACATTGCAAGATTAATTATATTTTTTGTATTATAAAAATATTTTTAGGAGAAAAATGTGTTTTCGCATTGTGCGCTTATATGGTATTTGTGACTTCTGAATCCCGCTTACATTCATGTCAAAATTCCCTAATATCTTCAGAAATACCTAATGCATACACTAAAAATGATTTCTTTCTGTAATATGAATAATTGCGAGACTAACTGTTGTATTTATTTTATTATAAAAATATATTTTAGGACAAAATGTCATTTCTTATTTCTGAAGATATTAGGAAATTTTGACATGAATGTAAGCGGCAATTTAAAGTCACAAATACCATACAAGCGCATTATACGAAAACACATTTTTCTCCTATTATATATTTTTTATAATAAAATAAATACAACATTTAGTCTTGCTATGTTAACTACTTCTGTTAGAAGACATTCGATTGTGTATACATGGTGTATTTCTTAAGGTATTAGGGCCTATTACCATGAATGTAATCGAGAATCAGAAGTCACAAATACCATTTAAGCGCACTATAAGAAAACACATTTTATCCTAAAATATATTCTTTATAATACAATAAATACAAAATTTAGTCTTGCTATGTTACATATTAATAATAGAAATCATTCCTTTGTGAATACATGGGGTATTTCTAAAGATATTAAAGTATTTTGACATCAATGTAAACGGGAATCAGAAATCATACACACCATCGAAGCTCTCGATAAGAAATCACATTTTTCTCCTAAAAGATATTTTTATAATACAATAAATACAACAGTTAGTCTTGCTGTGTTACATACTACTGGAAAAAGCCATACGATTGTGTATACATGAGGTATTTCTTAAGATATTAGGGGCTATTAACATCAATGTAAAATTGTAAAATTACGAGACTAACTGTTGTATTTTTTGTATTATAAAAATATCTTTTAGGAGAAAAATGTGATTTCTTATAGAGAGCTTCAATGGTATGTATGTCTTCTGATTCCCGTTTATATTGATGTTAAAAGTCCGTAATATCTTAAGAAATACCCCATTAATACACAATCGAATGGCTTTTTCCAGGAGTATGTAATATTGCAAGACTAACTGTTGTATTTTCTGTATTACAAAAAATATATTTTAGGATAAAATGTGTTTTCTTATTGTGCGCTTAAATGGTGTGTATGATTTCTGATTCCCATTTACATTGATGTCAACATTCTGTAATATCTTAAGAAATACCCGATGTATTCACAGACGAATGGTTTCTTTCAGTAGTATGTAACATTGCAAGAATAAATGTTGTATTTATTTTATTATAAAAATATATTTGAGGAGAAAAATATAATTTCGTATACTGAGCTTGTATGGTATTTCTGACTCCTGATTCCCGCTTACATTCATGTCAAAATTCCATAAAATGTAAGAAATATCAAATGTATACACAAAAAAATTTTTTCTTTCAGAAATATGTAACATTGCAAGACTAACTGTTGTATTTATTGTGTTATAAAAAATATATTTTAGGAGAAAAGTGTGTTTTCGTATAGTGCGCTTATATGGTATTTGTGACTTCTGATTTAAGATTACATTGATGTCAAAATCCCTAATATCTTAATAACTACCCCATGAATAAATAAACGAATGGATTCTTTCAGTAGTATGTAATATTGCAAGACTAACTGTTGTATTTTCTGGATTATAAAAAATATATTTTAGGATAAAATGTGTTTTTTTATTGTGCGCTTAAATGGTGTGTATGATTTCTGATTCCCGTTTACATTGATGTCAACATTCTGTAATATCTTAAGAAATACCCGATGTATTCACAGACGAATGGTTTCTTTCAGTAGTATGTAACATTGCAAGTCTAAATGTTGTATTTATTTTATTATAAAAATATATTTTAGGAGAAAAATAAAATTTCGTATAATGAGGTTGTATGGTATTTGTGACTCCTGATTCCCGCTTACATTGATGTCAAAATTCCATAAAATTTAAGAAATATCAAATGTATACACAAAAAAATTTTTTCTTTCAATAATATGTAACATTGCAAGACTAACTGTTGTATTTATTGTGTTATAAAAAATATATTTTAGGAGAAAAGTGTGTTTTCGTATAGTGCGTTTATATGGTATTTGTGACTTCTGATTCCCGCTTACATTCATGTCAAAATTCCCTAATATCTTCAGAAATACCCTATGAATACACAAAAAAATGGTATCTTTCAGTAATATGTAACATTGTAAGTCCAACTATTGTATTTATTGTATTAAAAAATATATTTTAGGAGAAAAATGTGTTTTCGTATAGTGCGCTTATATGGTATATGTGACTTCTGATTATCGCTTACATTGATGTTAATAGCCCCTAATATCTTAAGAAATACCCCATGTATACACAATCGAATGGCTTCTTCCAGTAGTACGTAACATAGCAAGACTAACTGTTGTATTTATTGTATTATAAAGAATATATTTTAGGAGAAAATGTGTTTTCTTATAGTGCGCTTAAATGTTGTGTATGACTTCTGATTACCGTTTAAATTAATATCAAAATTCCCTAATATCTTAAGAAATACCCCATGTATTCACAAACGAATGGTTTCTATTAGTAATATGAAACATAGCAGGAATAAATTTTGTACTTATTGTATTATAAAAAAATATATTTTAGCAGAAAAAACTGTTTTCGTATAGTGTGCTTATATGGTATTTGTGAATTCCGATTCTCGCTTACATTGATGTTAAAAGTCCCTAATATCTTAAGAAATACCCCATGTATACACAATCGAATGGCTTCTTCCAGTAGTATGTAACATATAGAGACTAATAGTTGTATTTATTTTATTATAAAAAATATATTTTAGGAGAAAATGTGTTTTTGTATAGTGCGCTTATATGGTATAAGTGACTTCTGATTCCCGCTTACATTAATGTCAAAATTCCATATTATCTTATGAAATACCCAATGTATACACAAAAAAATGGTTCCTTTCAGTAATATGTAACATTGCATGATAAAGTGTTGTATTTTTTTTTTATTATAAAAGTATTTTTTGGGAGAAAAATGTGTTTTCGTATAGTGCGCTTCAATGGTATCTATGTCTTCTGATTCCCGTTTACATTGATGTCAAAATTCCCTAATATCTTAAGAAATACCCCACGTTTACACAATCGAATGGCTTTTACCAGTAGTATTCAAAATAGCAAGACTAAATGTTGTATTCATTTTATTATAAAAAATATATTTTAGGAGAAAAATGTGTTCTCGTATAATGAGCTTGTATGGTATTTGTGACTACTGATTCCCGCTTACATTGAAATGCAAAGTCCCTTATATCTTAAGAAATACCCCATGTATACACAATTGAATGGATTCTTCTAGTAGTATGTAACATTTTGAGACTAATTGTTGTATTTATTTTTTTATAAAAAATGTATTTTAGGTGAAAAATGTGTTTTCGTATACTGTGCTTATATGGTATTTGTGACTTTCGATAGTTAGTCTCGTAATTTTACAATTTTACATTGATGTTAATAGCCCCTAATATCTTAAGAAATACCTCATGTATACACAATCGTATGGCTTTTTCCAGTAGTATGTAACACAGCAAGACTAACTGTTGTATTTTCTGTATTATAAAAAATATATTTTAGGATAAAATGTGTTTTCTTATTGTGCGCTTAAATGGTGTGTATGATTTCTGATTCCCGTTTACATTGATGTCAACATTCCCTAATATCTTAAGAAATACCCGATGTATTCACAGACGAATGGTTTCTTTCAGTAGTATGTAACATTGCAAGTCTAAATGTTGTATTTATTTTATTATAAAAAATAAATTTTAGGAGAAAAATATAATTTCGTATAATGAGGTTGTATGGTATTTGTGACTCCTGATTCCCGCTTACATTCATGTCAAAATTCCATAAAATTTAAGAAATATCAAATGTATACACAAAAAAATTTTTTCTTTCAGTAATATGTAACATTGCAAAACTAACTGTTGTATTTATTGTGTTATAAAAAATATATTTTAGGAGAAAAGTGTGTTTTCGTATTGTGCGCTTATATGGTATTTGTGACTTCTGATTCCTGCTAACATTCATGTCAAAATTCCATATTATCTTATGAAATACCCAGAGTATACACAAAAAAATGGTTCCTTTCAGTAATATGTAACATTGCAAGATTAAGTGTTGTATTTTTTTTATTATAAAAATATTTTTTAGGAGAAAAATGTGTTTTCGTATAGTGCGCTTATTTGGTATTTGTGAGTTCTGATTCCCGCTTAAATTCATGTTAAAATTCCCTAATAGCATAAGAAATACCCAATGCATACACAAAAATGGTTTTTTTCAGTAATATCTAACATTGAATGATTAACTGTTGTATTTATTGTATTATAAAAAATATATTTTAGGAGAAAAATGTGTTTTCGTATAGTGCGCTTCAATGGTATGTATGTCTTCTGATTCCCGTTTACATTGATGTCAAAATTCCCTAATATCTTAAGAAATACCCCATGTATACACAATCGAACGGCTTTTACCAGTACTATCCAAATTAGCAAGACTAAATGTGGTATTTATTTTATTATAAAAAATATATTTTAGGAGAAAAATGTGTTTTCATATAATGAACTTGTATGGTATTTGTGACTACTGATTCCCGCTTACATTGAAATCCAAAGTCCCTAATATCTTAAGAAATACCCCATGTATACACAATAGAATGGATTCTTCCAGTAGTATGTAACATTTCGAGACTAACTGTTGTATTTATTTTATTATAAAAAATATATTTTCGGAGAAAAATGTGTTTTCGTATACTATGCTTGTATGGTATTTGTGATTTCTAATTCTCGCTTACATTCATTTCAAAATTCCCTAATATCTTCAGAAACACCAAATTCATACATTAAAAAAGGATTTCTTCCTGTAATATGTAAAATTGCGAGACTAACTGTTGTATTTATTGTATTATAAAAATATCTTTTAGGAGAAAAATGTGATTTCTTATAGAGAGCTTCAATGGTATGTATGTCTTCTGATTCCCGTTTATGATGTTAAAAGTCCCTAATATCTTAAGAAATACCTCATGTATACACAATCGAATGGCTTTTTCCAGGAGTATGTAACATAGAAAGAATAAATGTTATATTAATTTTATTGTAAAAATTATGTTTTAGGAGAAAATTTGGTTTTCGTATAATGAGCTTGTATGGTATTTGTGACTTCTGATTTCCGCTTACATTTGATATCCAAAATCCCTAAAATATCTTAAGAAATACCCAATGTATACACAATTGAATAGTTTCTTTCAGTAGTTTGTAAGACTAACTTTGCGAGACTAACTGCTGTATTTATTGCATTATAAAAAATATATTTTGGGAGAAAAATGTGGTTTCATATAGTGCGGTTGATATGGTATTTCTGACTTCTGATTCTCGATTACATTGATGTCAATAGTCCGTAATATCTTAATAACTACCCCATGAATACACAAATGAATGGCTTCTTTCAGTAGTATGTAACATTGGAAGACTAACTGTTGTATTTATTGTATTATAAAAATATATTTTACAAGAAAATGTGTTTTCTTATAGTGCGCTTATATGGTGTGCATAACTTCTGATTCCTGCTTACATTGATGTCAAATATTCCCTAATATCTTAAGAAATACCTAATGTATATCACGAACGAATGGTTACTTTCAGTAATGTGTAACATCGCAAGACTAAATTGGTTATATTTATTGTATTTTAAAAAAATATTTTTAGGAGAAACATGTGTTTTCGTATAGTGCGCTTGTATGGTATTTGTGACTTCTGATTCCCGCTTACATTGATGTTAAAAGTCCCTAATATCTTAAGAAATACCCCATGTATACACAATCGAATGGCTTTTTTCAGTAGTATGTAACATAGCAAGACTAAATGTTGTATTTATTTTATTATAAAAAATATGTTTTAGGAGAAAAATGTGTTTTCGTATACTGCGCTTGTATGGTATTTGTGACTTCTGATGTCCCGCTTACATTGATTGTCAAAAGTCCATAATATCTTAAGAAATACCCAATGTATACACAAAAAAATGGTTTCTTTCAGTAATATGTAACATTGCAAGACTAAGTGTTGTATTTATTGTATTATTAAAAATAATTATTAGGAGAAAAATGTGTTTTCTTATAGTGCGCTTAAATGCTATGTATGTCTTCTGATTCCCGTTTACATTGATGTTAAAAGTCCCTAATATCTTAAGAAATACCTCATGTATACAAAATCGAATGGCTTTTTCCAGTAGTATGTAACATAGCAAGACTAAATGTTGTATTTATTTTATTCAAAAAAATGTATTTTAGGAGAAAATTGTGTTTTTAAATAGTGCGCTTATATGGTATTTGTGACTTCTGATTCCCGCTTACATTGATGTTAAAAGTCCCTAATATCTTAAGGAATACCTAATGCATACACAAAAAAATGATTTATTTCTTTAATATGTAAAATTGCAAGACTAACTGTTATATTTATTGTATTATAAAAATATGTTGTAGGAGAAACCATTCGTATATTGCGCTTATATGGTATTTGTGACTTCTGATTCCCGCTTACATTCATATCAAAATTACCTAATATCTTCAGAAATACCCTATGTATACACAAAAAAATGGTTTCTTTCTGTAATAAGCCACATTGCAAGACTAACTGTTATATTTATTGTATTATAAAAAATATATTTTAGGAAAAAATGTGTTTTCTTATAGTGCGCTTAAATGGTGTGTATGTCTTCTGATTCCCGTTTACATATATGTTAAAAGTCCCTAATATCTTAAGAAATACCTCATGTCTTCACAATCGAATGGCTTCAAGATCAAGATAGAATATTGACAGCGAAATATGAATTGAGTGAATGAGTCATGTCAGTTGCAGAATGAAGCATTCAATTTTCTCTTCAATGAAAATACAACTATAAATTCAGAGAAACATTAGCTCAATTTGTACCAACTTGATTTGTTCCTTGAAATTAAATTTAACAACATTTCTAAAATTTGAAAATAGTGAAGCACTGTACAGTTTCATTATTTTAGAATTATATATTTTACATACCAAATAAATTCTAATTGGTATATAAATATTTTTAAACAGTGTTAGAACAGTTCAAATGCAAACATAAAATTCCTATTACAGTTTTTATACCTTATAAAAAGTATGCATCTTCATATTATGAAACAAATAAACATCTTAAATAAAGTATTACAAAATCTGAAAAATGTACAGTTTCATATTGGATTATATAAAAATTCAAAAAGGATTTTGAGAAATATAGCATTTCTGAAGTTTTGTATCATCCCTCATCAATTACATCATCCCATATCCATTACGCTACTCTCACGAGCTGAATTCCAGAACACACATAGTACAATTTTGTTTACTTTCTTGAATATCTTCGTGCCCTGATGATCCTCTCTAACTGCTTGATTGGAAAAAAATTTCCTTTCACGCCTGAAATTTTTTTTTTAATCCTACTCCCGACCTTGGTTTTTCAACCATTAGTCTCTGTCGGGCAGCCCAATACAATCTTGAGGTGAATAAAAAGTCATCTTCCGTCGCCTGAAAGTAAAGATTCATCATTTTACATATCTTTATACAAATAGTACGCTTAACGAAAAACAATTCGTTGCTTTTAAAAAAAAAAAAAACTTATGTATCTTAGGCTTAAAATGTTATTTAAGGAGCTAATCTTTAATATTGATAGGAAATATTTCTTTGCTATACAAAGAAATTTTCAAAATATTGAATGAAATTAAGAAAAAAACTGTTTTGATTGAGAATATAAAATTTATATAATTTATAAAAGGAAATTTATTTATATTTTATTGATTTTCTATAATATTTAGAAAAAATTGATCAAAATTCTTTATCAATGATTTATATTATCATTTAATTAATTTTAATTTCATTTGTGTTTCAGATGACAATTAAAAATCTAGAGTTTTGTTTGTAAAATCAATGTTTTCGTTTTTGTGGTGTACAGAATTTTTTTTATTAGTGTGCATTAAGGTAAGCATTAAGCATAACTATTCATTAAAGTAAGATACACATTATTATTTAAATCAATTTTTACACATCGCACATACATAAAATATGATAAAGAACTGTATATCCTTAAAAATAATGAAAAAATATTTATTGAATGAATTTAATTTTAAAGGTAATACATTCTTCTTAAACTAAATTATTACTAAAATTAATATAATTGAGTTTAAATATCGAAATAATCAATAAATGGTTTTATTAATTGATGCATTTATTGCTGGGAATATTGTATGCAAACGATAAACTCATTAATTGCGAAGGAATCTTATGAATTATGACAAATTTTACAGAAGTGAAAATTCCACATATTTAAATTTTAAGACAATTTATCATTTTGTAGTCTTTTAAAAATAATAGATAATTAGTTCACTTTATAAAACTATGTAATTATTTCCAAACTCAGTTTGCTAGCAGCCTTGAAAAAGAAAATTCAGCTTTTTCCACAAAATGAAATAATTCACATTACTAAATTTCTATCAAATCCAAACAACAAATTGTGGTTGAGAAAATATGAATTTAAATGATTAAAATCATTTCGATAAAAACCTGTTACTGATATACATACAGAAAAAAGGATGAAGCCAACGAAATATTAAAAGCTGAAAGATGTAGTTTTTGCAATATTTAACAAATCTATTTTTTGGTTATTAATTACAGAGTTGGTAATAAAAAAACTTCTTTCAATGCTTGTGATAAGTATAACTCAAGAAGTATTTAAAATAATTTTATACATAAATTTATAAAAATAGTCACTTTGAAAATGTTAAAAGCGTAAAAAGATTTATATTTTATTAAAAATTATCCAATTATTTATTACAATCTCTAATTAGTGCAAAATAGTAAATGTGTACAATAAAAAATATAGCGAAGCAAAATTCAGTAATTTTCTTCAAGTCATGTTACAAAATTATCAATTGGAACATAGTCATGTCTGTGTAGAATAGGGATAAATATTTTTGAGCCTTTATCATGAGCTATTTTTTGCATCCATGGTAAAAATATTTGTTTCATCAATGTGCTTACAAATTATGTCTGACGCCAATGTTGGCTGAATGTTTTTTCATACCATATAAATACTCTTTCACATCGCTGTCTACCACCGAGTTTAAATATCACTCACACACTAGAGTGCCGAACTTTGTCCTTCCAAACACAAATACGAAAATAATTTGCCATCATACATAAAAAAAATTACTTGCCAAATCTGCTGAAACTATCCATGCAAAAGTTGTTTGATGCAATAATTAAATTCATCAATACTAACAATAATATCGTAACCATATTGCAGATTTCTCTGTTCATGTCACAGTACGTAAATACCAAAAATTATTTGGGGAGTAAAATGAAACAGGAATTGAAACGATACACGTGTGTTGCAAAAATATTCATATTTTTCTCAAAATAATTCAGTTATAACTTTCAAAAATAAATATTAAGATATTGATAAAAATACAACCATATGTCACAATTGATGGATGTGTAAGATGTTATAAAATAGATACCTACGTATTAACTCCATCGACCATATCTGCTTAAAATATATATTGTTTAATGGTGCTATTTGTCACCATATAAATTACAAAATGTTTTTTTATTCATTTGCTGCTATCAAGATATACATAAATTATTCTGTTTTTCCTTCCCATTTTGAAAAAAACCTTAAATTTTTCAAAATTTGCTTACATTTTTAAGGCGTAAAAGGTCGAAGGGGTAATACGCAAGCACCTTAAAATAATATAATTATAATCAAATATATTTTTTTAAATTTATAACAGGAACTTAATAGAAGACTAATATATACAAAAATTCTATATATTGTAAACATATTTAATTTTATAAAAACATAACCAATGATATCTATTTTTTATATCAAACAAAGTCTTGGTACTTTATCTCAACTAATCTATTCTACCCCTCTTGCTCCTTCATAAATACATTCTTTTTCTGAGGCAACACATTTCGTTTTTTCTTATATTAAACTAATTATGCATTTTTTACACAAAGTTATTAGAACCCGAAAATTGGATACTTGCGAATTATTCTGTCGCCATATCTGCGAAATCTAATGGCACGATAAAGCACCTACAAATTACAAATAAAGTTTTTATTTATTTCTCACAATGAAGATACAATTAAATAGTTCAGCTTTTCTTTTACATTTTCAAAAAAATATTAAAAGTTACAAAATTTGACATATTTTGATGACGATGTAGGTCAATGGGACAGAAGGTGAATACCAAAAAGTTATGGAGAGAAATGAAATAACGAAATCTTTACTCATAAAAACATGTGGTTCTGTCACTGAAGTGTTATTGCAGCCAGTTTTGCGCTCTATCGAATGAACGCCACGGCAACGCCACCAACATATTGGTCTAATAAACAGCACAAATACAAAGAAGAAATCTTAGATGTGGGTGTTAATTATGTGGCATCAGTGCTAATGAAAAACGCTGCATGGTCTGGTGGCATTATTAGTAGCGAAAAGTATTAATCAAAAAATTATTTAACATTTTAAACATGACTATTATAATGCACTGAGAATAGTTCTACATAAATGTTTTTATACTTGACGAAAAGTACTAAATGTATGTGCACATTTATTTTTGAGTTCTTCCATAAAATAATAAAACAATAGTTACTGTTAAAGTGTTCAATGAACTATTTGTATAATAATATCTTTCACCAATTTGAGTCCTTAAAATTGAGAATTTGGGATTTTCCTTATGCAGAAACGAGCGATTTCGTTGTTACAGAATCATTACGCACTAATAAAAGAAATGCACCACATTTTATGAAATGATACAATTTTTGGGTTAATTAAAGTCAATATTACTTATTTTCCGATTATAATTAATTTAAGTTTATTTAAATACCATATGTAAGTAAAATATTTCTTGTCATTACTTTCTTTTCTTGCTACAATAGTTTGGCGCATTTATCTTTGCATAAAATTATTATTATAATTATTAAATTTCGTACAAAATTAGGAGTGACACTAATATGTAATTACCAAAAATAATGTTTACCGCAATGTAAAATTGCTATTACATTGATATTGGATAATTCTAAAGAAAATAATCTCCCGTATTTAAAATTTGGGTATAGGTGTACTTCAATCAAATAGGACATATTTTTAAAGTACCCAAATTTTCTAGTTTAAAAACTAATTATTTTGCAAATTTCTTTTGTAGAAATTATTTTTTTCAAATAACAGTAAAACAATGGAAAACATTTATTGCACATTTAGGTTAAACTAAGCTACTTAGAAAACTTCCCTTTGCTATATTAGTTTGAATTAATATTTAATATTTTAGACTAGAAAATTAGAACATGTATTTCAAATTGTGATTTCAGGAAAATTTCAGTGGTTTTGATAAAAAATTACTTAAAAATACTTAGAAAACTTTCCTGTGTTATATTAGATTGAATTATTACTTAAAATTTTAGACTAGAAATTAAACCTATATTTCCAATGGTGGTTTAATTAATAGCAAATAAAAAATCTCCAAACTGATTAACTAGTCTTATAAATATCTATTTTTTAAAAGTTACTAATGAAAAAACTGAAGCTGTGTGATAATATTACTTTAAAGAAAAATACAAAGAAAGTAAGAAGTTAGTAATGAAACTAGGAATGATTGCGAGAATTGTAAAAAGGAGTAAAGAAAGACCATCAAACAAAAAATGACAATTTCTGATAATTCTTTGAAAAAATTATTTGCAAATGTCGATTACTATAGCTTTCAAGCATAATTCCTATTGTTTCATAAATAATTATACACACAAAAAAATGGGCTATAAAACATTTAAAGTAAAATTCAACGTAATAAATAGAAACACTGAAATGAGTCAAAATGATAATAAACTAGAATACATAAAAATCAATGATATTCTGCACGAATATGTGAAAATACATTTGTTCAAATTTTTTTTTAACTTTTCTGAGAACGCAGTAAACAGCTGCCAAAATACAATGTACTACACATTTTCAAGATCGTTGAGGATTTAAAATTATTTACATTAATTTTAAGTTATTCAATAATACGTTGGCGCAGGTGCCGTATAATCCATGATTCCAAATTCTGAGGTTGGAGAATTTTTGGTGGATTTTCTTATGCATCTGGCAGCCTCGTTTTTATTACATTATACATATGGAGACCTATAAGAATTATGGGGAAAAATATACTTTAGGGTGCCCCTTGGCAAAAATTGGCAATTTCTTCCACCAAACATGCTTCCATGTATCTTTGAAATAATAAAATGATGCTAAAAACATAATAGATCAACCAGAAATAAATCAACATTGCTGACGATATAGCATCAAATTGGCGAGAAACTGAGGGGCACCTTAAAGTATAGGCCACCCGAATTATGCAGAAAATTCTATTTTGGTAACCCTAGTATTTACGCCATCTTGGCAACATTTCTTCATCCCCAAAAAAAGTCAGAATTTGGTATCATGGATTATACAGTGGTAAAAATTTATCGTACGGTCACACTTGGCGAAATTTTAAAAAAGTCGCCAAGGGTAACGGTATGACGAATTTCCGATTGGGAAAACGGCGGGAGAAAAATGGCTGAAATAGTGACAAATATTTCATACATTGTTGGTATCTAACAATATGCTCAAAATTAACAAAAAACGCAGATTTATAGATTTCAAAAATCAATGGTAAAGTAATAAAATGATATGTTAAATTATCCATAAAATTTTTTGATTAAATTTTATAGTAATGAATTTAAATCGGTAAATATTCATGAGAAATTAATGACAAATAGGGTTGATAAAATACTAGTTTGTGGGGTTTCCAGTAAAAATATTCGCCAAATTTGGCGCCCAAAAACGTGCCATGGGTAACCATTCAGTAAATCTGATTCAAAGAGAGCATTAAGCCATGAGTTGTATTAACCACTGAAACCCTCGAATCGATTTAACAGAAAATATAATGGAAACTTTCGCAAAATATTCATCTGAATTACATTGGAATGTTTACGTGACAAGTATGCATAAGGCAGTTGAAAATTTTGAAAGCTTCGTTTTATTGATTGATTTATTTTATTTACAACTTTTAATTTAAAATAGAAAACTTTTTGCAAGACAGTTTCTTATACTAAATGCTCAATATTAAATTTTCTGTAGTAATGAATGCTTTGTTCCGTTAACTTAGGTTAGTTAATATCAATATAGTATACAAAAATAAATGATAAAATCTTTACTACAAAAATAAATAATATATAAAGCCTACCTTAGGCCTAAAATTACCTATGCTGCTCCAATCTAGGGAGGAGCAGCTGATTCAAATATCAAAGTCTTAGAAGCCCAACAAAGCAAAATACTTAGACTAATTACTAACTCAAAGTTTTACTTTAGAAACCAGCAAATAAAAGAGAACTTGGGAATCCTGCCCCTAGCCCGCTACCTTAAATTTCTTGCATTTAATTTCTACCATAAAATATACACAATCAACAATAGTGAGATTCAGGGTATTGAACTTTACAGTCCTTATGACTTAATCCATTTCCACAGTCCCAGAGCAGTGTTGAGAGTAAAACCTCTCACCAATATCTCCATTTATTCAACTAATTCCAAACGGTAAAGAAAAAAGAAGAAGAAGAAGAAGAATTAATGGAAATCATATCTCTACCTACATAAAATCCTGTGAGAAACCACATTGTAATTAAATCGTGTGGGTCCTGTAAATATCTCAATCTTATTTAATCTTAAACAAATATGGAAAAAAAATATTTTTTTTCCTTCTTTGCCTTCCGTTTTAAATATTCTAACGGAACTTTGTGTTTATCAAGAATTCTTGTCATCAACCTGTGTTTTTTCTTTGTAACTCCTTTGTAAATATTTTAACGAAATTTGTGTGCTTCATAGAATTATTGTAATCATCCTGTGTATTCTCCTTATCTTTTCGTTGGTAAATAATTTTATAGGAATTTTGTGTGAACCAAGAAATATTTTCATCATCTTAGTGTCTATTACTAGGATTACTCAATTACTTAGTCCAAAAACACAAGTCATGCAGAGTGCATCCAGTGGGAGCACTTACCACAATATCTTTTTATTATTCATTATTCTATCTTTTATTTATGGTTTGTTAATCACCAGGCCAAGACTCTCCAAGGACTCTAATTCATTATAAAACGAGGTACATGGCCGGAAGGCTACAGAACTCTCTCAATCCTAGACAAAAAAAAATGTGGAAAGAACAGATGTAAAATTTTTGTTTTCCCACATCTGCATGATAGTGAAATCTTCTGGTGAACAATAAAGAGCAATAAATTACTCTTCAACACATCTTCCTGTGGTGATTCTCTCTGCTTGCTTCATAGCAAAATAATTATTTTCCAAAATAAAATGTTCAACACCTGAAAATAAATATTCATCAATTTACTTATTTTCTCAGAACCGTATACTAAAGAAGAAAAATATCAATTTATTGTTTAAAAAAAATCTTATTTTGTAGTAGTAAAAATTTTCTAAGGAAATTTAAAGGACTAATGTTTAATATTACAGCAATTATACTTGGATCATTTCACAAATATACTAAGAAACAATTATATTAGAAAATTAGGTACTTTTCCATTTCGCCGGCGCAGGCGATAAAGTCGCCAAAAATGATACAACCGGCGCTAAAGGGAATATCTCCGCTGGTAACCTTTTACTGCTACGTTTCCAAAACATGTGACGGCCTTTTTTACTGTCAACGACTTTATATCGACTCTTTTTTTCATTTCATGTTGCTATATATATAAATTCAATAATTTCATAAAATCTCTTTTGAAAAAATCGGATTTTAAAAATATATCTTAAAAAATAATAATCGTAACAAATTCACATAAAAAAAATATTGAAAAAAATAATAAGATTTTGAAATATGCATCACCCGATAAATTGTAATCTAATATGATAAGTAAATAAATTGAGGTTCTGGCATCCATCATTCCACGCATAGCGTGAACACGAGAACAACAATTAGAAATAAATAAGCTAAAAAAATTTTATGTAAAACAACATTATTTAAAAATTTTTTTAATTACATACTGTGTGTTGTTGCCAATTGTGACTTAATTTACGCTTGGCGAGATTTGGGCCGGCGAAATGGAAAAGTACCGAAAATTATTTTGAAAAGATACAGGAAATGTAAATAAAAAAACTGCTTTATTTACGAATATATAAGTTGTATATTTATGCAAAAATATTATATATATTTTATTGAATTGTTATTTTTCTTAGGAATAAAAATTTCATATACTTTTCTTTGTTTTGTGCATGTGTGTGTGTAGTTCGTATAACATTATTATTTTCATACAACAATTTTAAATATTTTGTTTTCAAGTTAATAAGTAATCTTACGTACATTATTTTGAATAATGCATAATACATTAATATAAGTTACTGTCAAAACATATTTTAAAATTCATCAGGAAAACTGTATATCCTTAATGTAAACAAACGTTAATTCTTGAAAAAACTTGAAGTGTGAGATGCTATCTTCTATAAAATCAAATTCCCTTCAAAAATAGCATTATTTGCTATTAATAAAATAAAAAATGCATAAATCAAATTATCAAAACAATTAAAATGACAATTAAGGAATTACTGCTGTGTATGGACAATACAATTATGTATTAATTACGCAGTTGAGGAATTACAATTGATGAATTACTAGCAATAAATTAGTTACTGTGACTTGCATACAGCTATTTTAAATACATATCATGTTATTATATCATGAGTAAGTCCTAAGAATGTGATCTTTAAAAAAATAGAAATTCTTTAAACAGATTAACTGCAAAAGATGAAATTATAAAGGAAATGCAAAATCAAAAACGAAAATGTAAGACTAAAAACTATGGAGATTCATAGTTAAAAATAAAAAAATACACAGAAAATAATTCGTGTGACCCCCCACCCCCATAAAAAAAACACTTATAAGAATATACAAAAAAATTCTCGAACACTACTAAAATTTTTAATAATTTAGGGATAAAAATAATTTATTATTATAATATTTAAATAGAATTTATTATAGTAAATAGAGGAAGAGCACTAAAAATTCCTCAAAAATGAATTACAAAACTAAAATTCAAGCTATGTTATATGATTTAATAAAAATATAAGTGCTTTTTTTATGTTAAGGAAAGTACAAGCAATTTAGAATTCATACTGTGATTTAAGCAGTGAGTACACATTATATAATCATTTGGGTGAAATTTCAGTGATGACCAAAACAAATTTCACTTTTAATATATTTTTCAAAAGAAGCTATAAATGCCTGAATAACATAATTAATACTGATTAAGGTTGGATTCTAGCAGAGCCCACAACCTTGGCGCAAATGATTTTGAATGACATTAGAACCAGTTGATCAATCCACAATTGAATTATTTTCATTGGTTAAAAAGCAAGTGATTTCACAGATAACTGGCATTTTTGTGGCGTTTGCATCTCCTGAAAACGCAATGATATGATATAAAATTAAACAATTTGAGAGCCGATCGAGATTATTTTAATAAATTTTTTACCCACAATCCAGATAATTTCTAACTGAATTATTCGATTCTATTATGTGTTGTAATGCACGAAATTAAATCTAAGGATTTATTTAAATCTCATTTTTAATGATATTTACTTTAAAATATTGGAGTGTTTGGGAAAAATATATTTGAGAGTGCCTCTTAACAAAAATGAGTGAATGACTTTTGTCGCCAAATGTATTTTCATGCGTATTTGAAAAAGCAAAGTGACGCTAAAAACATTATGACGCAAATCGTACCATATTCAACAACACTCAACCTGGTGCCAAATTGGTAAGAAACCAAGAAACACCCAAAAGTATGAACTACCCACTTTTTTATTTATTTATTATTTTTAAGAGTACATCATCAAAATTTTATTAGAATTCTCAAATATTCACACATTTTAGTTTTTTTAAATGCCTTTAAATCGTAGAAACTAACAACAGAAACACATTTTAGCAATGACCCCGATTTATTTGTTACCTGTGTTAATTGTATAAAAATATGACCTTTCATAATTTTTTTGGTGGTATTATTACTTATTGTTATTAGCTAGGAATTTACTACATTTGAACCACTTTTTTAGCTCCAACTTTTTAGAAAATCTTAAATTAAGGTTACGTGCGGCCTCATATATTAGGTTGGGGAAAAAGAAATCCATTATTTTTATATGAACTTCAGGACTTTATTTAACATGCTTCGGATTGTCCGATTTGGGTCAAATATGCACCGTTTTGTTGTATGATTTGTTGCCATTTTAAAGGTAACTTCATAATGCCTCTCTCATAGAAGTCCTGGTCTCTATTTGCAAAAACTCTAGTAGTCGATTTTCACAATCCTCCCTAGATGCCAATTATTTTTCATTAAAGAAATTTTGCAATGCAAGAAAAATGTCGTATGTGATCCATTTCATATCTCCAGTCACCATCCGTTTAAGAAATGGGTCTATCTCATTCCGTTTGGCCAAGGCTTCCATCATGTTTTTTTCTGTTAATTGGTGTGGCACCCAAACATCGAGCTTCTTTTTGAATCCAGCTTTGTGTAAATGGTTTAAAACAGTTTTATGGTCGATTTTTTGCTCCTGGGCGATGTTACGACTGCTAACATGCCGGTCAACTTCGACCATTTCTCCGATTTTATCGACATTTTCGACGACCGGCCTACCTGTGCGAGGTGCATCTTTAACATCAGAAATTCCTGAACGGAATCTACGAAACCAAAATTGCACATAATTGGCTGTTACAGTGTCGGAACCATAAACACCATTCACAATTTTAGCCGCCTGGCTTGCATTTTCGCCTTTGTCAAAAAAAAATTGTAAAATGTACCGAATTTTCTCTTTGTTCACTTCCATTTTTAACACCCTGTAACTCACAACTGAATGCACCAAACAAAAAACAGCAAAAGAATTTTTTTTTACTGCGAAATGTCACCTTTCCAACGAGCATAAATCTGAAATTGTTTGATCGATACTTTACGAGAAATCTATCAGTACAGCCATCTGCCGAAAAAATAATGGATTTCTTTTTCCCCAACCTAATATTTTAACCTTCCCAATAATATATAATTTTTTAACATTGTTTTATACAATTCAATAAATATAAATTTATTCCGTTACATAATTCCTCATTTGTTCAGATTCTTTTATTTTCCTAATACATCACTGATTCAGATTCTTTTATTTTCCTAATACATCACTGATTCAGATTCTTTTATTTTCATATTGCCTCATTGTCTCATATTCTTTTATTTTCATAATGCATTATTACTTCAGATTATCTTATTTTTATAATGCCTCGTTGCTTCAGATTCTTTTATTCTACCCAAATTTCATATTAGCGATAAAAAAAAAAAACACGTGCATTCTCTAACTAAAATACCGCATGCCTCTTGTTGATGAACAATGGTTAGTAAAACCTCCTGAGCCTGGAACCAGGGGTTACGCGTACCTTCCTGGGGCTTGAGCAAGTCACCAGGCGCGTCGGCTGGTGGTGGATTGCCGAATGTCCTGTAGGAATGACAGGATAGCCTTGAATATTGAATAAGAGGCCGCGAACCAGCTCCCGCAAACCCTGGTGTTATGCGACCCGTACCTAGGGCTAATTGGCACCGCGGTATTGGTGTCTTAACGGAGCCTCTAGTTGCCTTGCAAACTTCTAGAGTAATTTGCCTTGCCCAGTAATTCAGGCAATGCTGGGTGGACATATTACCTGAGCTTATTAATTGTTATCTTGTGGCTGAAAAGACACAAGAAATAACAAACCTTTCTGCATTTGCAGGTGAAGCCTCTATAGTAGACCTTGCTGAAAAAGACAAGGGAACTCAGAGGCAATCTTGTAAAGGGGCAGTAATGAATCCTTCACTTGAGGTAGAAATGACCTCCAAACCATCTTCTTCTGGTGAAAGTCAGGAAGCTATCCCTAGCATGACTGACTTTCTGACCAGATGGGACTGTTTCAGCAAGACCCTATCTGCTTGAAATGTCATACGCAAGAGGAAACGGCAGAACATATCATTTATGAATGCAAGGCTCTTGCCCTCCCTTATTTAACTTCTTTAGGCATCATCCATACTAGAGAGTGACACCTAGACTCCATTAAAGGGTTATCGGACATAATTCATAAAGTGGTTGACCCGAGCAACTGGAACTAGGAAACATTGGGTTTGGAGTTAATGGTACAAAATGCTGATAAAAGCAGAGGTGCCCAATGACATACAAACACAATTCGAAGAAGAAGAAGAAAACCTCCTGAGGCTTTTTACTCCCTAGAGCTTCATTCTTTCGCCCTGTGGCCATGGTGAGCATTTTAGCATAAATAAATTCACGGCTGCCTGTGGATAGTAAACAGCCGAAGGCAATTATGAGAATTTTATGCCGTATCATTCCTTCCTGGAGAACATTTCATTAATAGTTAGCATAATTGAATTTGTTACAAGGGGCGCAATAAGCCAAGTCCAAGTTTATCATTGGCCCTGAACTCTTGACGAATAACTTATTGAGGCTGGGTTGAATTTTTGAAGCAAAGTTCAAATAAAAACAAGCTGTTCCATAATACTTTTCGATCTGTATTGGATATTTTATAAATGGAATAAATTATATCGGACTCAAATCCAAGAAACCTTTTCAGATAGAAAAGTATTTAAGGACTACAGATATTCCAGGCTATGTTTGTAACTCGGAAAATTATAGCTCTAACGGAAGGTATGTACATAAAAATGGTTATAATAATACACGGTTGTTTCGAAAGAATCATCGGGTATCCAAAGCGCTTATTTTCGAATATAATTGCGTTACAACATTGGGTTGCACATGAAAAGAAACCGAAAGTACCCGAGACTAACGTCCATAATATCTATGTTCAATATGTGCTTTTTTTAGTGATACGGTAGATGTCAAATCGACAGTTCAGTTCACTTCACGCATTACTCAGTCTGGTCGCCTACATGGTGGCGAATGCAGACCATGACTCACGCAATGCAGTTTCACAACTCAGCCAATGTGGTAAGTAACGGTGGTACATAGACAGTCCTTAACATATCCCCAAAAGAAGAGATAACACGGTGAAAAGCTATGAAGCGATTCAAGCCTAGAAAAGTCTCGTACTGGAAACACTTTCTGCTGTAAAGTCGTCTTTTCGAACATGGCTGTCGCGCAGCAACTATGCCAATTACACGCACTTTGCAAATACGTAGCATAAAACTGTAGTTAATGTCCTCTCTTTTGTGTTTAAGATTGAAATTTTCTGAAAGATTTTGCTTATCATTAAAATAATTTGGCGTCCAAGCTGCACCTGGGGCATGATAGCCCCATTTGCCCCCCCCCCGTCGCTACGCCTCTGAGCATCAGCACTCGTAAGTGTGGATAATTCAGGTAATTCAGTAATAATTGTATTTTTTGCGATAAATCGCACCCCAGCAAAAAATGTTTTACTGAGAAGAAAATGACATTAGTTGATTAAAAAAAAAAAAGTTTTACTAAAAAGGGTGCATGTTTTTCTTGTTTAAAAATAGCTGGACATTTAAATAAATATTGTAATTTAAAAAATCAATTATATTGATCTTAATGTAAAAATAATCATTTTGATATTATGTGTAATAAGCAAGAAAAAATAAATGAACAAAACTATATTTAAAAGGAGAGTTCCCTTTCTTTCGCACCGTAGAGAAACTGTATTTTTGCTGACCCTTTCTATTTGGATTAGGTGTCCAGGTCGCCAGAAAATATTCCCCGCGATAATAGATACAGGGAGTCAGGTAGCTACGTAAGCAAAAGATTGATGACCCAGTTTGGCCCCTCTTAGGAAGGAGACGGTGATCCATGCGCTCTTTTGGGGGAATGAAACAAAACCAAAACAACATCTCTCATGTATTTTCCGTGGAAGTCGGCAATTTGAAAGGAAGATTCACTTGCTCGTTTGAGGCTCTTTCCGAAGAACAGATTTGTGGATTTATTCCTACAATTGAGAATAAAGAGATTTTGAATGAATTAATAGAAAATAAAATAGACTTTACCGATTCTTTTCTAAAGGAAACAGAAATTAAACTTTTAATTGGTGCAGATGTTATAGGAAAATTATTAACTGGGAATTCTTTCCAATTAAAATCTGGTCTAACAGCCATTGAAACGAAACTCGGGCGGACTGTATTTGGAAAATATAATTCATATGAAGCGAATAATGCTTCAAAAACTCTATCGATGCATTCTATGAAGATACCCTTAATTAAATTATGGGAACTTGAACTTCTAGGAATTTCCAATCCAACCCCAGTCTAAAAAGGAAAACGTGATTTTAATTTAGATTATTTCAATAATAAAATGAAAATTCTTCCTGATGGAAGATAAGAAGTAAAACTCCCAAGGAAAAATAATATAAAGCTATCGAATGATAAGGATCTGGTTTGGAAAATACACACGCGAATTGTTAACAAATTAGGATGCAGTGAATTTTTTGTTGATTATCAGCGTGTTTTTCACGATTGGGAAAATTTAAAAATTACTGAGCGCGTGCCAGATGTTGGGATAGATAATGAATGTCATTATTTGTCTCATAGACCAGTAATTAAATTAGCGAGTCAAACCGTCCTGTATTTGATGCTTCTGCCTCGGAGAATGGGAGGCCTTCTTTAAATGAATGTCTGTATAAGGGAATTAATCTTATTGAGTTAATACCTGATATTCTTGGTAGATTTAGAATGTATCCCATTGGTATTAGTGCTGATATTGAAGAAGCTTTTTTAATGTTGTCTATAGCCCCCCCCTGGTTTTTAAATAATGTATCAGATTATAATAAAATGATTAGGGTATTTGCATGACTATTGATGTTTGTAAATAATTGTAAAATTAGTCCGAATAAATGTAAAGAGCATGAACTTACATTATCTGAAACAGAGAACTCTAAAGAAAATTTGATTTGTCTTGTTCAAAAGTATGACTTAGGTAAGGTAAAATCTTCAAACTTTATTGAAAGTGTTGTAGATGATTAGGGTATTTTAAGAGTTAGATCAAGAATAGTTTATAGAGATGATTTAAAATCTTTCTTATATCCAATCTTGTTACCTGAGAAATGTGAATTCACTAAACTGCTAATCAAATATGTTCATGTAAATAATAGCCATGCGGGCATTCAAATGATGCAATGTCTTTTACGAGAGAATTATTGGATCATTAGAGCTAGAAAAGCCATAAAGAATGTTTTGTATAACTGTGTTGTTTGTAAAAGGTTTAAAACGAAAGCTATGTCAAGCGAACCAACACCTTTACCACCACATAGGGTATCGGATACACGCCATACACGATAGGATTTTTCTGGTGGCCTTGTAGTTGGGGGAGGAGGAAGAAGGACCTTCGTGGGAGCTTCCTTCCGGAGCATCCTCCTCCGCTGCGCCTTCTCCCGGAAAAAGGATGCCGCCAGGGGAACCATGGGATTGTATTGTTCTTCCGCGATGGAAGAACGTAGTACAGCGGGTTGATCGCCCGAGTCCGGCTTCTGCATGACCAGCAGAGTCAGCCTCATAGCACGCAAGCGTCGGAGACGGTGATCCATGCACTTTTTGGGGGGAATGAAACTAAACCAAAACCATATCAAGTGTTTTAAGTATGCAAAAATTATTCGAATAAATATGCATCCAAAGGGTTAATATTATTAAGTAACCACTTAAAAATTGCCGAATTTATTATAAAGCAAAATTCCATTAATATTAATATCAAAAAACACAAACAAGCTCATTGAACTCTCTAGTTCTTGTTAATAAATACTTAATCAACCAGTTTTGTTTAGAAGTCCTCATTTGATGAAATTATGCCCTATTTTTTCAAAACATTTCTTGGCTTTTTTCAGTCATAAAAATTTTTAATTCTCCTGTGCGAATTTGAAATGCTTATGAAGGCGAGGAATATAAAAAATCTATGCTTCTTTTACGCTATTCCTGACTCTTTTTCGACTATCAGGTGTGTGAAACTCACCATAACTCAATAAATATAATACGTTCTTTGTTGTGGAAGGTTCTGAGTTCGATTCATGCTCGAAGTGTACAACGGGAGACAAATGATGCTAACACATTTCAAGAAAAGGGAGTTTATGACACGTGAGTTAGATCCAATAATTGAAAAGTATTCCTGAAAGAGAACACATGCCCGATTCACAAAACTTAACAATAGGTTTAGGTTATTAAGAACATGCGATGTCAAAATATCAATTTTTTTTCTTCAATTTCATTTCGATTTCATGAAAATACGAAGAATTTGTTGCATCTTGTTCGAAAATAAGCAGAAAATTTACCTTTATCATTCATTAAATGTGTATTAATATCCCAAAATTATAAAATCTACAACCGTCAAATCAAATTATTACTACAATATTTTCCGGTAAAAAAATTCAACTTCTGCTTAATTCATTTGCTGTTCATAGTATAAACATTCTATCTATATGAATATTTATAATAATCACAAATAATAGAAATGTTTGAGATGAAGTTTATATTTTTTAGACTTCTTTTCATTCATTATTTGAATTGTGAAACAACTGTTAAAATTAATCGCATTTGCATTACTAAAAAGCGGAAACGTAATTACATTTTTTATATTCAACAGTTAGTTTTCTATGGTAATTTATATTTATTAAATTTCTATAGTTTTATAAAATTTAAAAAAAATTTTTTTTATATTTCTATTTATGACATTTTACTTTTTTTTTCAGAGTTAAACAACAAGTGATTGAAATATTCAAAAATAATTAGAAAGAGTTAAATCATTACATGTAGGTAAATTTTCATGAATTGAACTAATTATTTCATCGGTATGAAGTGAATATATAAGCACAGAATATATGAGAAAATTATTTATATAAAACGAAAAAAGAAACGAAAAGAAAAGAAGTATCAAGTGGAAAATTGAAAAGCAAAAATTAAATCATATTTTAAGAATAAGGATTCAAAATATATTTTTTATTTATAATTTGCGCACCAAAATCATTGGTTCGAAATATTACGAAAAAATAATTTGCTCGTTTGCAGATAAATTTAAGGCAAAATTATTTTTCTGAATACCTTCTTCCCGACAGTATAACATAAATAACCAATTAATGTGCGGAAATAGTTTATAGTGAAGTCCAAGGGATATGGGAAATAGGGACAAATGTCATTGTTGGCGCCTAAATTAATCGTATGTTTCGATTTCGCCAGAAATTTCGAAGCATTTCACTTTGAGTTTGTGGTGAATCCCAGAGTTTGGCGCCATCGCGCCAAGTAAATTTTTGTAACCCTTGTAAGAGGGATCAGGAATGAAGAGTGTGCTATGCCAGTAGTACACGATTGGAAATTTTAGAGTGTCTGCGATAGTAAAGAAAAAGGAAATTGAATAAAATTGTTTGAAGGAGATAATATCGTGTTGGTGATGTTTATTTTAACATAACATACAAATCTCTTTAAGTTTAAGTTTGGCTATCATTTTCATTTTACTTTCACTGGCAACCCTGTTACGCTGTGAGCAAAGAGCAGCAAAAAATTTTCTAGAAAGTTTGGAGATTTATTTATTCTTGTGTGTGTGAATGCTTTTGTCAAGACAATGGAAAAATGGTGAGTATTTTAATAAAATGAAAAAATTTTAAACATTCATATCTCCTATATATATATAATCGAAAATGATGTCTTTACTTTAAATCTTATTCCTCACATAATTTATTTCTTTAGTGGCACATTTGTAGCCTATTTGAACATTTCTCATCAAATATAATTTATATTGAATAAAAATCCGTGGCAAAATGTATCCCTACTAAATGATGTATTGGAAAAATTGTTAAATAAAAGAGCATTTTGTTCGCTTTTTAAATTAAATCTACTTTTATTGATTTACTTAATTGATTCGTTATTTGGTATTCTATTTAGTAATCATTAGTGTTTGTTATGCAAACTGGTGACTTATTAGTGCTTGTTTATATAAAATTAAAACTTTTGAATTCATTCAAAATTCTAAATTTGTGCATTAATTTAAATTTTATGAGAAATCATTTTCCTTGATAAACAATGCTATTTTTTGTTAATTTATCTATTTATAAATAATCTATTAAGAGTCATTTAAAATAACTTTTAAAAATTAAATTTATTTTAAATCAATGATTATATTTGCAAAATCTACAAAAAAATGTTGAGATAATTGCGTATGCGTAAATTTCTGACGGTTCCTGTAAATTAATGTCATAATGTAGAATTATATTTTATGAATATGCGTCACTTTGTAAAAATATAGATTTACTTTGTCTCTTAATAAGACTGCACTTTGAACTGATAAATTATTTTGTAAATTGAAATTTTGAGAATGTTATAAATCCCGATTTTTAACTAAGCTATTTTTCTCTCAATTCTTCTAAATACCTTAAAGCATACTTAATTAAAATTATACCTTGTCTTTTGATAGAATGTGGCTTTTGGAACATTTTTAACTACAAAAGAGTTGTTAACTTTAAAAATTTATTGCTGCTCTTTAAAAACACAAAATTCGCGCTTTTTGTGATTCACACAATAAAGTTACATGAAATCATAATTTGCTTAGGTCACCTAAAAATGATATAAATCTGAATTTATTTATTATTGAAGTAAAAAAAATAAAGGCGTGAAATTAAATGTTGTGCATAAAAATCTTTTTACGCAAGAAAAAGAAGTTTTTTAATTTTCACTTGTATCAAAATGTTTAGACAATGAATTGTGTTTTCAACGGTAAAACCAATGACGCTAAAGTGAAGAGATCCGTACAGAGATCGCGTGACAAGCGCGTTATGTATGTAACCCTTGAAACTATTATAGAATAATATTTAATAATTTAGTTTCGATATTCGAATTTTGGAGTTAGTGTGTTGCTAGGGAAAATTAACTATGGATGAGAATGTATTGAACTTACGTTTTTTTTATTTAGAGCGTGATGGTAGTAAGAAAGTAAGTATAAGAATTTTTAAGTTGTGTGTATTGCATGTTAGTGTTAGAATGTGCCGCGTACTGAAATTTTTTTAATGTGGGTGCCATTGCTGGGTGTATTAAAATTCGAGTTTTTTGTTAACGTTCGAAATTTAGTTTTATTGCCCGGTTGGTACTGCAGTAGGTAGCGCTACACTGATGTTTTTTTTAAGGTGGGCGCCATTGCTCGGTATATTAAAACTCGAGTTTAAACAAAAAGCGAAATTTGTTAACGTTCGAAATTTAGTTTTATTGCCCGGTTGGCACTGCAGTAGGTAGCGCTACACTGATGTTTTTTTTAAGGTGGGCGCCATTGCTCGGTATGTTAAAATTCGAGTTTAAACAAAAATTGAAATTTGTTAATGTTCGAAATTTAGTTTTATTGCCCGGTTGGCACTGTAGTAGGTAGCGCTACACTGATGTTTTTTTAAGGTGGGTGCCATTGCTCGGTATATTTAAAATCAACTTTTAAAATTTTCGTACCTATTTATTATAATTTTAAAACTTCTACAGTATTTAATTATAATGAAATATTAAACTTTTTAATATTTGGAATTCGAAAAAACGCGAGATTTCAAAGCTGAAGTTCGAACACGATCGTTATTGGTTGACATATATCGCGCGTAGTGACGTAATTTAGGTTGGCGACAGAGCTGTAAAGCGCTTGGGGCTAAAAGTTGAAATCGCGTCAATCGCGTACGGGTCTGGTAACTTTTACCAAAATATTAAAACATATGTCTCTGTTAAAGGATAAAGTATAAACTATTTACAGTAAGCACAATTGTAACTTTTGTCATTTATTAGTATATCATTTAAATAATTTTTGTGATGTAATTAAGATTTTAGTTTTTAAATTTGTTATTTACTATGTTGATACCGAATGAGTAAAATGCATTTTAGGAATGATCCTTCGTATGCAAAAATGGTTTCCGTAATTGCTTCAAATCTAAATTGTGTTAGTAAATATCAGATTATTCGTAATTTATAAAAAATTGTGTTTTGAAAGAAATACAAATTTTGAATGGCACATAAATTGAAAGTTTAATTTTCCCAATAACTCTTAGCATCCATTCAAATTCCTAAATATTGTAAATTTTATTCTAATTCAGATCCTGAATTTAAATTTGCTGTCGTTAAAATTATCAGAGTAACGAATAAAATGTTAATTATATGTCGATAGAATAAGAGAGAATTTCACTGAAATTTTTTATCTAGTGTAGTTCCAAATGTGGAAGAAAATTGAATAAAGTAGCCAATTATTAATTTCTACTCTTGGTCTGCTGGTAGTTTCAAAGGTTTCACCGCAAGCACGTTTTTTTTAAGTGAATTTTTTTTTTATAAAAGCTTATACAATAAGTATTACCCCTGATTGAATTAAAAAAGGATATAATTTACTGTTCAAAGAAATGTCCCTTCTTTTTAATGCAACCAAATGAGATTGTGATTATGTGGAGAAGAAAATCCTATTTTAATTTAAATAAAATTATCTTCAGCAAAATAAACCAATATTTTTAAAATTTGTTCACATGTATTCATTTTCAATATAAAATATTGATCATGCCTTGCTAAGTCACTTCAAACTTTAAAAATTTTTTAAATAATGATTTCCAAGACTTTTAACTTATATATTTAATTTTAATACCATTTTAAAGGAACTAAAACACACATCAATCGACAAATGTAGACATGCTTTTCATTTCTGAATTCTCTATGATAAGTATTTGCAGGCCATTGACATTGGATGACGAGAAGTATAAACATTTTCTAGATGTATGTATTAAATAGATTATTCTAGAATAGAACTTTTTCTCGTAAGATATCGTGCGTTCGTCCCCCGCATCTGACACCAGAAATGTTTACAAAAAACAAAATGTAAAAAGTTGGAAGAATATAATAGTAATGAAATACATGTTTACTCATAAGAACCAAAACTTCAATTTTCGCTCACTCTTTTATTGAAGCGAAGTACTTAAAATATTATCTACACAAAACCAATATATATATATATATATATATATATATATATATATATATATATATATATATACAAGAAAAAAACAGGACCGTCACTTCTGGACAGTAATCATTACATTTGTTGTTGTTGTTGTTGTTACTAATGACACTTGGACAAGCCAAGCTCGCTATGCCTTGGCTATGCGAATTTTAAGTCAATTAGGAGCGTCTTTCGTTTTAATCAGAACACCATGAAGGTGAAAGTACGATTTTGCTCTACACTTATGCCATAGGGACCCGTTTATAGGGTAGGCAACCATTCACACCTCATTCATACAAGGAAAGGACAAAGACAGGATAGATAGAGAGAGAAAGTACATTCATGCCCGAACCGGGATTCGAACCCAGGACCTCCTTATCCGTAGTCTGATCACTAGACAAGTTGGGCGGTGTCATTACATTTAACAAAATTAATGATTATTGTCCAATTTGTAATTTGACTTTTTGACCTTCATTTCAATAGCTCCTGAGATCGAGTACTACTTCGAATATTGATATTTTTCTAATAATTTGTTATCCGTTTTAAAGAGTAATTTCTATTCGAATTGCCTCCAGTATACAAAAATTGATAGTGACAAATGTGTGAGTGTCCGAAATGTGAAGACCGTATCAGGGCGCGGGAAATGGGATCACACATAGATATTGAAATTAGTAATATGCTCTTGATTGGCTCAGTAATCTTAATTCTTTAGTATGTCAGGTCAGAACAATTTGGCTGGGATTTGTCGGATAAAAGTGACATCGTTTCCCATTCTTCTTCTTCTTAGAATTGGGTTTGTCATTGGGCACCTCTGCTTTTATCAGCATTTTGTACCATTAACTGCAAACCCAATGTTTCCTAGTTCCAGTGGCTCGGGTCACCTACTTTATTAATAAAGTCCGATAACCCTTTCATGGAGTCTAGGTGTCACTCTCTAGTATGGATGATGCCTAAAGAAGTTCATCTAGGGAGGGGGCAAGAGCCTCGCATTCGTCAATGATATGCTTGGCCGTTTCCTCTTGCGTATGACATTTCCTGCAGATAGGGTCTTGCTGAAACAGTCCCATTTTATGAAGGTGTTTTCTGAAATAGTAGTGCGCAGTTATGAAGCCTACGATGAAACGTATCTTCTGCCTAAAGCATCTTAGAATTTAAGAGGCAATCTTCGCTTATGATCCATAGACCATACTTTTAGTGTGGGTTTGACCAGGAGTGTGGAGCCAAGCTTCATACATCTTCCGTTTTTCCCATCCAAGAACATTGGTTTTTGCGATCTTCAAATTGATTCCATAAAAAGGTTCTGCACCGATGGGAGCAAAAGATAAATTCTTCCTATTCTTTACTTTCCCATTCTTAGTGCGGAATTAAAATTCAGAAATTTATTAAAAATTAAGGATCTCCATACCATTGTTTGCTGACGGTTAATTACATAACAAAATTAAAAACCAAACGCATATATATATATATATATATATATATATATATATATATATATATATATATATATATATACACATTGAAATCAACAATTTATAATATAATGTAGAAGTAATCAGCAGTTGTGAGTTATGTCAATATGAAGCGCATATAATTTTCAATAAAATCATTTCATTTAACAATTAACTGACACCATACAGACGTGAAGCTCATTTCGGTTGAAATTTTGCTCTGTTTCTTTATATTAATTGAATGAGACTACGTGGGGGGTGTATACAAATTACTCTCAAACCTGTTTTTTTGCCTCTTATTTGTATCACTTTTTTGTGTAGTATATGAAAATTTCCATCGGTTAAGAATATGTTATGAATAAAAAAAACTATGTTCAATCGGTTATTACATTTTTTGGATTTTTGATGTGTATTTCAGCTCATATATTGTATTAAGCTGTTATATTGAATTCCGTGGTCGCATAATTCAACCTCAGAACTCAAAGAATTCCCTTGTAATTAAGATGTACAATAGCATACAGAAATTGAATTCTTGCGAAGCAAAGCAAAAAATGCATTGATCATAAATAAACATTGAAAAACATCTGCGGGGTGCTGGTACGGGTTTTCCTGAAACGGATTGCTTCGCTTTGGCTTTTGCTAAAGAGATGGTTGGCGTTTCATGCTTTATTTGTTTTAAGAATAAGCAAGAAGTTCAATTGTGTGGCTGTGTAAAGGGCAAAGTGTCGCTTCACTTATTCGTCTCTGATCCGCTTAAGTGATGAGTCAGCTAAGTAAAAAGTGGTTTAATAAAAAAAATATTGCACGTATTTAATTTTTAAATAGAGTGGATGATCGGTTAACGTACATAATCTGTTGCAAGACTGTTTGCTATCCGAATTGTTCAATAAAATTGATTTACAGATTTTTTTGTAAAAATTTTAAGAAGACAAAAAATTAACTTAAAAAATTGATGTATAATTTTTTGGTAAACAAAATCATGCATACAGATAGTGCTGCATATAAATCCTTTTTTTTTTTCATTTTTTTTGTTTATGGGGCGTTAAAGAACATATGTCCAATGTCGATTGCTTTTCTCTCTTTTTCTGGATTTTCCTGATGTGATTGATAGCATTGTCGTTGTAGAAATCCGCAGCCCTTGTGACATCAGCTTGGTTTGCAGGTCATTCTGAGACCATCGCTCTGTCATCCTCCCAAAATGAAATCTCTCATAATGAAATCAGTTTCGGTTTTTAATGAATTCAAAACTGAAACTAACGGTCTACTTAGACTGTAAATATACCATTGGAAAAAATATTTCTATAAAATAGAATTTTGAAGTTTAATGCAACATAATTCAAGAGAGATGAAAAACGGTTTTTGATCTATTGGGTTTGGTTACCCTCTCCGAAAACCGATAAAATTCCTTAGAATACAGGGTGATCTTTTTTAAAGTGACAGTGTTTGGAGCGCCCTGTAGCGCGATCTAATATCCGGAATGGCACCAAACTTGATATTCAGACAAATCAAGACACGGGAAAAATGATTCCGTGAAAAAAATTTTAGTTCCAAAAATCGCCACTAGGTCATTTTGTGGTGCTTTACAATGTATAAAATGTGAGAAAAGAGAAATACTGACACATACAATCGTACAATTAAATTATTAATGTTTATTTCTTACATTAACTTCCCCGGTGAGGAATTAGACCACATTCCATGTGAGCCCCGTTCTCAGAAATAACACCGTGCATTCAGCGTACAGCGTTCCCCACAGCCGAACGTAACATGTCACGAGGAATATCCCGCACTGTCTTTGTTATGTTGTCCTTTAGAATAGACAAATTTGATACTCCACCAACATAAACGCACGTTCCGGTAACGTGAGAGGCATGGCCACTGGAGCTCGTTTACTTCAGCTGAGATTATTTGTAGGAGCTGTCTACTGCTTGCTTTTATAGCCCCTGTTACTAACACTGTCATCGAACAACATTTGCATTTTGCTTTGATTCCTGTGTTTGATGCTAATTCTCGTTATTGTAAACTACAGCAGCGCCATAAAATCCCCTAGCGGTGACTTTTGAACTAAAAAAGTTTTTACGGAATTTTTTTCCCGTGTCTTGATTAGTCTAACTACCAAGTTTGGTGTCATTTCGGCTATATATTAGATCGCGCTACAGGATGCTCCAAACACTGTCACTTTAAAAAAAAGATCACCCTGTATGTTTCAATTCATTATCCGATCACAAAAATCCTTAGTGAAGTCACCTGATTTATTCGCTGTCCGAACTGTTCATTAACCGATCGCTCACTCTTCATTGATATTCTTCAAAGCATTTTTTAGTTATTTCGTAAGGTTTTGAGTTTTTTCCAAAGTGAGACTTGTGCAAATAAAAAATGCTTTTCAATTTAATCAAAAAAATTTCTGAGCAAATTTTATGCGATCCCTATTTTCCGTACAAAAGTATTTGCGCTGACACTTGAGTTTTAAGGTAAAAAATTGACTTCAGTGTATGGGGTAAACTTAAGAAATATATATTCGAAAAATTAGCATTATATTCAATTGGTTGTATTTAACAAAGAACTATTTTGATTACTTAAATTTTGTTTAAAGTTAACAAATATGCATATTATACAAATGTGTTAATATAAATAATAAATATTAATATATAAAATATTTTCGCAAAATGGTGAGGCAAGGTACTTCGACACGTCTGTTACTTTCGCTTTGATATTCTTAGAGTGAAGTTATTTGCTGCAGAATTATATTGGGAACAGTACTCAACTTTTTTGATATTTTGATAAAGTATTTTAGTTGTTTTATTAAAATTAAGGTTTTTGTTCATAAATCATTACAGGGGTCCTTTTGAGATTTTACGAAAATAGAATTGAGTGACTTGTAATTAAGTTTCTATCATATATCAAATTGGATAACGTTCTCTCATTTTAATTTTATGCTCTTTTTAAACTTACTTTAGGCTAAGCCTTGTAGCTGCAATACTTGATAATTAATTTGATAAGTGAGTTGGCCGGCTCACGTCCACAACGCACTATTACTCAGAAATATAGGATACTACCAATGTTAATTGTTGTAAGTGTACATCAGACTACTGCTAAATGGTTTGAGCAATGGCTTCAGTTCAGCAATTTGTAATTCTCACCATAGTAGTGACCAAGTGGGGAAAAATAATTTCTAATGTCGGGGCACTTCTGGTACTGACAAAAGGTCATCTGTATTTTTAAATATTTTGCTACTATGGTTGTTAGATTTCAATGGCAACTTCTGTAGAAATTCGTGAATGTGTCATCATTACGCTGAAAGTAGGTCACCGTAATTAAGGATTTAGGACCAAATAAAAGGCCTCCACTTTGGGTCTGCCAACATCAAAGGTATTAAGCTTGGAGAAAATGGTTATCAAGACCTATATTATGTGTTTTGGTTGTCATTAGTTAAAGCCTTACTTAGACGTGGCCACTTATCTTTGACAAGCTTCGAATATGTTGTATTGAAAATAAGAAATTTAAATTTTGTACAGTAATATTATGAGCAAAGTTTTTGATATTACTAATGTTAATTATGAGTTCAGTTATTTTAAACAATTGTAAACTTAATTGTTCCTTGGTAACACTATGAAATCAACATTTTCTAAAATGGAATTTTCTCACTTTATTTGCATGTCAGAACTCTATTGGGCTGCCCGTCACAGACTAATGGCAGTCACGCCAAAGTCTGGCGTATGATTTAAAAAAAAACATTTTTTAAAATAAGCTTATTTGTATTTTTTCTGAAAGATAAATGCATCAGTTATGCAATGCGATTTACAATAGGATAAAAAATATTTTCGGATCGTAAAAATGTCAATGTAATCATCAAAATTAATATATAAAACATTACTCTGGAAATATACAGTGATTTGATGGTAAGGGCATGCTCTGGGGAACCAAGGGCTTAAATTCAATCCCAGCTACAATCCTCTATACTCAATTGTCGGAGTAGCTGCTCTGACTACGAGTAGCGGACAGTTTAATATACCGCAGTCTGAACATCGATCTTTCATTATCTTCGGCCGAGCTGGCAGCCGAATGGTTAGCGCTCTTGCCTTCGGTTCAACAATTCGTGGGTTCGAATCCCACCTTGGGCATGGATGTTTGTAGTGGTTCGGAATCCACTTTAAACCGTAGGTCCCGGTCTAATTAGCCCTCGTGTGCAAAAAATGACCGTTGAGCGACAAACAAACCAAACCTTTCATTATCTTCAGGTTTATTTTTCTTAGATAATGTTTATCTTTCTAGAACAAAATCATTGGAAAACTCAATACGAATATTGAAAGCATAGTTGCAAAATTTATCATTTCACCATGCGTAATCGAGCAGTTACCCTGTTGTCGTGTGCCAGCCGGGCTGGCAATATGGGGTGCGCTGCTCCACATTCTCAACTGAACCCTATTTTGGTGTGGAGTCCGACTTCCTCAATACACATGCCATAGGGACCCGTTTATAGGGTAGGCAACCCTTCACACCTCATTCATACAAGGAAAGGACAAAGACAGGATAGATAGAGAATGTACAGCCATGCCCGAACCGCGATTCGAACCCAGGACCTCCCTATCCGTAGTCAGGCATTCTGACCACTAAACAGGGCGGGCGGCAACAGTTACCCTAATAAACACATGTACAAAGCAAAAATGCAACCTCTCGCTTGTTCTCAAACCGTCGGTGAGATTTAATTCTGCAATCATGCCGAGTAAAACTTAAATAAACGTGGGAAGTGATGCATGCATACGCGTAGGGTTGGTGGATAGGCTTGTCTGGTTTGTTCCGGCATCGAGCCAAGAGACTTTAGATGATTGACCAGAACATCGGTCAGGCAGGGCAATAACTCGTCTAATCGGAACGCGGCTAATGGAACGGCTCTGTTTTCAGGGCCCGACACGGGGGCCTCTCTGTGATGGGTTTGTCACGCAGCGGACATTTACAGTCTTGCACTCGCTGCGCGAGTAGGCTGTCCGCCTGCGGCGTCGAAATCATGCCGGGTACTCGGGTTTTCCCCCTTGCAACACGCGTGTATGGACCTGTAAAAAGTCCTCCACTGGTGTGACGTGGATGTGGAGAGAAGGTTGCCAGCTCAGGTGTGACCGTGGTTCAAAATGACAAGGCACCTGGCTGATGGGCGAGTATTCCAAACCCGTTAACCTCACGGTACAGTCCGAGGCCCACCTGCACCGCTATGTATGTATATTTGTACGGGAAAAGACACCTGAGGATGTAAGACTTCGCACTTAAGGAATCTAGTCTGCTGTGTCAAAAGCCTGTCCTAACTGAACTCATTTTGACTAAACGATGACTCCTGTATTGGAAATGGAAGATTCTGAATTCGATACCAGCTTGAAAATTGCATTTCTGTATTCGGGAAACAGATTCGTAAAGTTAGTTTTTCAGAGATTTTATAATTTCCCATTAGAGACGACACATAAATATGGCTCATTATATACGAAAATTTTGTATCATAGTACTGTATGCGTCTATTAATTAAATGCATACAATACTAAAACTTTAGTTGTTGTCTGGTCGCTTTTTCTGATCATGTTGAAACTCGGTATGCTATCATTTTGTAATTGTTAAATGGCGGGAGAAGACTGTTTTTTTGCTTAAAGCGTATTAATATTCAAAAAAAGAGTATTTGATGTGTTTCCAGATATTTCACGTGTGAATATTGTCAATTAGGTTCAAAAGTTCATCTTGAAGCCAAAATGTAATTTTAAATGGATTTTAAAAGCTCTTATTTGAGCAATGAGCTTTTTAGCCCCATGCGTCTGTGTCAAAAATTTTCTTCTTAAAAAATTAATTAAAATTAAAAAATAAGAAAAAAATGACCGAACACTTTTTTAAAGACTTCTCGTTTATTGGAATTTCATTTTTAAAATTGTTTGCAATTATATTTAATGCTCTTAATATTTAATAAGTATAATAATGCTGAAGCCACTTACACTGTCACAGTATATATGTAATTAAAAGTTTTAATTATAATTCAAAGCAATATTATGTTACGTACAAGGCACAGTATATATATATATATATATATATATATATATATAATGCAAGTTTAGATACAGAACTGAAAAACACAAGAATATATAAAAACATTTATGCTTAGCAATACATTTAGCGCAAAAGCAGCTAAAATAGTATTACTAAGATATAGTTAAAAGTATATTTTATAAAATACAATGAAAAATGCCAAATGGAGAATAGTACATTGAAAAAACCAAATGGAAAACAATACATTACATTGAAAATACTAAATGGAAAACTATACTTTGAAAATACTAAATGGAAAATTATACATTGAAAATACTTGGAATTTTTTTTTCAAAGAAAAAGTTCAAGGAAAATATCAAGAAAGATAGATAAAAATGAAATAAAGTACCAACATGGCCAGCTTCGTCAGGGGGTGTTGACCACATTGGCACAAATTTGTGCCAATATTTCCATTTAGTATTTTCAATGTACTATTCTCCATTTGGCATTTTTCATTGTATTTTATAAAATATACTTTTAACTATATATATATATATATATATATATATATATATATATATATATATATATATATATATATATATATATATATATATATATATATATATATATAATATATATACATATATATATATATATATACCTGAATAGAATATTTTTTACTATATGAATATTTTCAAGTTATGTAATCTAAGCGTTTAGTTACAAACTTTATTTTTTGTAGAAAGATGTTTTAAAAAATGTTAATATGTTGAGAAAAGATTCAGAAATCTTTCTTAAAAAGAATCTGAAAATCCTTTGCATATTGCTATCTGAGGCCACACTCATGAGTGCCAAAAAAGATAAGTTTAGGAATAGTTCTCAGAGTTCTACCATCGATACCAATCAATGCCGAAAAAACAAATATATAAAAATGTCCCATTATTTAACATCAATTTGGATTAAAACTAAGAATTTGAAAATTGCGGTCTATAAAATTTGACTGCGATAATCTTTTTAAATAATTTATTAGTGGCAGTAATACATGAAATCAAGGTAATGCATTTCATTGATTATAAATATTTGATTTCCGATTATTTTAGTAAAATATTTAGATTTCCAGTTTCACACGATTTGTTTTTTATTTTCTTTTTATATTTATTAAATTATAGGAGGAAAAATGGATACCACAGCAGATAGCATTTCAAAAAGCTGAAAGATGTTTGCCATTTTGAGGGTATCGCAATCAATCGATATTTTTGAGTTACTGAGATGACTTTTCTTTAATAATTGATCTTACTTCTGTGTCATACCGAAAATAATTTTTAAAAAAATCTTATCACTTATATCGATAAATGTGCTCGTCAATAGAGGACATGACATCCAATATATTAATGGCTAGAATCGAAGCTAAATCTTTCATTCTTTAGGCTTCTATGAGCCATTATCTAGTTAACGAGCCGGATAATTGAACAGTCGAACTGCGTTGTGTGAAGCACAAGAATGCTTCGTTAGATTTTTAATGGATTCGTTTGTACATTCTGTAAGAAAATGTTTCTGGATTTCTTGGGTGCTCTCATTAACAATATGTGAATACAATAAAAACCTTTTGTATGCACTGAATCTTCCAGTATCTTATACATCTTCATTTTTTATTAGGGTTTTTTTCTCAATGACTATTTTTTACACAAGAGGACTAGTTCAACAAGGAACTACAGTTTAAACCGAATAGCGAATTACAACAAATAACCATACCTAAAGTGGGATTCAATTTCACAAACAGTTGAATGGAATCTGTGCTCTAACCATTGGACAGCTAACTTGGCTCTTCATTTTTAAGCGTCCATTATGGGGTTCTAGTATGTGTGGGAAAAAAACATGGAGTAGGTCGGTTAAAGTGTAAAGTAATTCTACTTTTAGAAAAATAACTGTAAATTGCATATTTTAGTCAGTGTGTTGTAATGTCTCATCGTCAGCACTTGAGATTTGAAGAGCCTCTTATGGAGAGGGTGAGTAACGAGATGGTTGGCGCCAGAAGTGGTCTGAAGAAGCTGCGATTTTCTCTTTGTTTTGGAGTGGCTTTCCATCGGCACTTCGATTTCGAGATCCTATTTTTAATTTTAATTGCAGAGAGACTCTGATTGTACGCGAAGCAGGCGAGTGAGATGGTCGCGAACCCAAACATGGCTCCTTGTAAATTTTGTTCAATTTTTTAATTAAATGTGTATGTTTCAAAATTGGAGTCATTTATTTGTTTGTTTGTTTCATAACAAACTTACGTTTTTGGTGGCAGCGGTGGGATGCTTTTTTAATGCTTTGCATTAGCATCCACTATGGAAATTAATTATGTGCACTATAATGGATTACGTGCCGCAATGTTGGAATACAGGTAGGCCATTTTGATCAATCTTTCTCTGGCTACTATTGAAAATAAATAGTTTGGAATGTTATATAAATTGATAGAATATTTAGTTCCAATGTTATTTACGTGGTTTTCATGTTATATCAATTAATTTTGTGTATAAGTTTGTAAATGGTGTATTCCATATTACAAAGCTAATTTCTGTATTTCGTGTATTCGAATTTACAGTGTTCATGCTATATCAATTAATTTTGCTTATAAGTTTGTAAATGGTGTATTCCATATTACAAAGCTAATTTCTGTATTTCGTGTATTCGAATTTACAGTGTTCATGCTATATCAATTAATTTTGCTTATAAGTTTGTAAATGGTGTATTCCATGTTACAAAGCTAATTTCTGTATTTCGTGTATTCGAATTTACAGTGTAATATTTTTTATAAGAAAAGTGTATCTTATTATAAATTTGCATTTCATAATTTTTATGTGGTTGATGTATTTCAATTCACGTAGGAATATGTTAAAATAACTATGTTGTTATAGATTAATGTGTAAAATCGAAAGTACACTTATATTCATAATTTTTTGAATGTTTCACTGAAAGTAGATTTTATGAAAGTAATATATACTTTAGAAAGGTTTTGATTTCGTTATGTGAAAACGAAAGTACATGATTACAAATAGGTTTGAATTTAAAGTAATGTTAGATTTATTGATGTGTTTTTGATTTTGTTTGCAAAGTATCAAACTGGTTTATTACATATTTAGAAACGCATATGTTTATTTTCATTGATAAAGATTTGAAAAGATATTTTCTTACTGTTTAAAATATCGTACGTTATTATCATTTTTATGTCGTGTATGATTAATTAATTAAGTTTATTGATTTGAAATCGAAAGCTGATTTCTGGTTTAGATTAGTTAAAGCTTTTAATTTATATTGTTGTTAAGAATTGTAGTGTTTTATATTTTGAATTAAATAAGGATTCAAAAATATGTATAATTTCATTTCTGATTTAATATAGTAGTATTTGTATAAGAATCTGATTTTATAAAATTTATACATTTTGATTAATAATTCAATTTATCTGAGTATCAAGTATTAGCTTGGTGATAAAAAAAAAAACTTGAAATCGAGAGTAGAAGATTTAATTTTAAACTTGTTCTTCTTTTCAAAATATATGATTTGCTGTTTATACACTATTTGTTGTATTACAATATAGTTTGTTTTCGTTTAAATTTTTAAATGTTATTGATATGTTTATATTAGTAGAGTGTGTTAAATAATTTCTATAGTTATTTACGAAATTTTACATATAGGTGGGTGTAGTCTGTGGTTTCTCTCATTATTGCATCTCTTCTGAGATAAAGCGTGAATAAATAAAATGGCTTTTTTAGCACGGGGGAAAAAGGGAGATTTAGTAGAAGTAGCTGAAGAGTTAGGGGAAATGGTTCCAGATTCTTTTAAAATCCCAGATATTAAAAAATTAATTTTAACTAGTAAAAACTTTAACGAGGAAGAAGTAAAATGTATATTAGATAGGGTAATCGAGGAAAGAGTTAAAAAGGAACAGGAAGAAAAAGAGGAAAGAGTTAGGCGAGAAATACTAGAAAAAGAGGAAAGAATTAGGCGAGAAGAATTAGAAAAAGAGGAAAGAATTAGGCGAGAAGAAAAAGAAGAAAGAATTAGGCGAGAAGAAATAGAAAAAGAAGAAAGAATTAGACGTGAAGAAAGAGAACATATTTTAGAAATGAAACGTCTAGAAATCTCTTCAAATGCTGCAATTTCGAACACAGAATCAGTTACAAATAGGACTGAACATGCTCAAAAAATTCAATTAATGCAAATAACGCCAAAATTCGATGAAAGGAAAGATGAGATGAGTTTATACTTAATAAATTTTGAGCGTAGAGCAGAAATGGCTCATATTCCAAAAAACGAATGGGTAGTTTATCTTGTAAGTGCTTTACCTTCAGAGATATCTAACATGTTAGCTAGAGAACCTCCAGAAAGGGCTGATGATTACGATTACGTGAAGGAAATTATTCTTAAACGATTCAAGTTAAATAGCGAAAAATTAAGACAATTGTTTCTTAGACACCAGAAAACGTCAGACAAATCATGGAGAAATTATGCACAAGAATTGAATAGTTACTTTACGGAATTAGAAATAACGACATTTGAACAGCTTAAGGAACTAATGGTAACAGATCAATTGAAACGTCGTGTGCCAATTGAAATTAAGGAACATTTTTTGGCGGAATGGCTTAAAATAAATTCGCCGTATGATCTGGCAGAGAAAATAGATGAATATGAAAGTTTAAGAGATAGTTTTAAGACGAAAGATTTTACAAAACTCCCTCGAAATAATTTTGGTTTTCGTCAACAAAATGAAAACCGTGCCTTTAAGTTTAATGAAGTAGTTCGGAATCATAAATCTCATGTTCCTAAAAGAGTCGAGAATAAAAATTCTAATTATTCACATGAAAAGGAATTCGAAAAAAGAAAACAACTCCGATGTTATGAATGTGGTTCTTATAGTCATTTGCGGCCTCAGTGTGACAAAATAAAAAAGAACTTAGAATCGGTAGCATCCAACGAAATTGCTAGAAGTACATTTAATGAGTTGATGGCTCCTTACACTAGTATCGGCACTGTTAATGGAATTCAAATGCCAATCTTAAGAGACACTGGAGCAACTCTTGATTTGATTTGTGGAAAATACGTGAAACCTGATATGTTCACGAAGGAAAAGGTTTGGCTAAGAACACCTCTTGATGAAACTTTAGTATGCTTACCTATTGCCGAGGTTGAAATAAATTGTGAATTAGGTCACATTTTGACAAAGGCAGCAGTTCTTCGAGATTCTTTGGATCAAGGAAGATATTTACTGGGAAACAAAACAGCCGCTTTATTTGAGGAAATTAAAAAGCATGAGGAGGTGAAAATACATATGATAAATGCTATAGAAACTCGAGCTCAAAGAAGACGGAAGGAAAATAGCAAGAATAAAGAGATTATTGATTCTGAAATAGAATCTTCTAGGTCTTGCTTCCAAACTAAACAAAATGAAGAATTAGAGCAAAATACAATTTTGCCACCATTAGAAACCGAAGTTGAAGGGATGGATTTGATAAAAACATCTCCAGAAGAATTTGCTCGGGAACAAAAGGTGTGCGAAGATTTGAAACCTCTCTTTGAGCAAGCTAAACGACAATCTTCAAAAGACAATAAATATATTATAATAAATCAATTGTTGTTTTATAATAAAATGGACAATGATGGAACTGTAAGAAGATTATTAGTTGTGCCCAAGAAGTTTCGCAACCAACTAAAAGGGATCTGCCATGAGATAACTGCAGCTCATTTAGGTATAACTAAAACAAAAGATATGCTGTGCAAAACTTTCTACTGGCCTAACTGCTTTAAAGAAATTGAAAATTTTGTTAAATCTTGTGACAAATGTCAACGAGTAGGAAAGCCTCAAGATAAGAAAAGGGCTCCTTTGAAACTGGTTCCAGTAATTCCGGAAATATTTACAAGAATTAACGTTGATGCATGTGGTCCTTTACCTATAACTTCCTGTGGTAACCGGTATATTATAACAGCCATTTGCATGTCATCCAAGTATCCAGATGCCATCCCAGTACCAGATATACGTTCTACTACTGTGATTGATGCTTTTCTTCAGATATTTAGCCGCATGGGTTTTCCTAGGGAGTTGCAAAGTGATCAAGGAACATCTTTCATGAGTGTCCTAACATCAGAATTTTTAGAAAAATTTGGTATTAAAGTTGTGCATAGTTCCGTTCAGCATCCCCAAAGCAATCCTGTTGAAAGATTGCATAGAACTTTAAAGAGAATACTGAAAGTCCTTTGCTTAGAAAAAGGTACAGATTGGGAGAAGATTTTACCTCAGGCACTTTTTGCTCTTAGAACTTGCATTCATGATAGCACTGGATATTCTCCTGCAGAATTAGTCCATGGTCGGAACTTAAGAACACCCATAACACTATTATATGAAAATCTAACTGGTAAAACCATTGAAGAAGATAGTGTGATTGCTTACGTTTTTAATCTTTTAAATAGAATGAAAAGATGCCAAGAATTAGCTGTGAAAAATATGACAGAGGCTAAAGAAAAACAGAAACTTTGGTATGACCGTAAGGCTACGAAAAGAGAATTTAAAGAAAATGATCTTGTGTTAGTTGTTGCACCTTCTAGATCAAACAAATTTTCTGTTCATTGGATAGGTCCAGGAAAAGTAGTAAAACGACTATCGGACACAAATTACGTAATACAATTTCCCGATAAGGAAAAATTACATGTATACCATGTAAATATGTTAAAACCTTATTTTCAGCGTCCAGAAGATGTTAATTTAATTTTTACCTCTAATTCTGATAATGAAGATATTGATTCTGAGAAAGAAGATATCCCAAGTTTTGAAATTAATTCATCTACCCTTTTAGAGACTTTTCCTGAAAGCTGTTTTAATGAAAAGTTAGAGGACGATCAGAAGAAACAATTGAGTAGACTTTTGATTCAATTTATTGATATTTTTTCAAATGAACCGGGTTGTACAGAACTGGCTGAACTGGACATCGAGTTAGAATCTAATAAATCTATTATAGCTAAACCATATCGAATGTCCCCACGACAGACAGAAATTCTGAAATCGGAAGTAGACAAGATGTTGAAAATGAAGGTGGTGGAACCAGGTGAATCCGATTACACATCACCTTTAATATTAGTTGAAGCTCCTGGAAAAGAACCTCGTCCGTGCATTGATTATCGCAGGTTAAATGAAGTTACCAGGACGCAATATTATCCATTACCAAATATTGAAGAGCGTGTTGAATCCGTTTCGAAAGCGAAGTTCATATCTTTATTAGACTTAACACGAGGTTATTGGCAGATACCTTTGAGTCCTAAGGCTCAAAGATATGCTGCATTTACGACGACATTTGGTGTTTATAAACCTTTGAGAATGGCATTCGGTTTGAAGAATGCTCCTTACTATTTCAGTAAGTTAATGGCTGATTTATTAAAAAATTGCGAACATTTTGCTGTGCCTTATTTAGATGACATAGCTATATATTCACTTACCTGGTCTGATCACATCCAACATCTTAAATGTGTTCTGGAGAAGATTCGATTTGCAAAATTGACTGTAAAACCCCTTAAGTGCAAATTCGCTCAACTTCGTGTAAAATATTTGGGACACTTTGTAGGACAAGGTCAAAGAACACCAGGTGATATTAAAGTGAAAGCCATTACCGATTTCGAACGTCCCTCAAGCAAAACCGAAGTACGAGCTTTCCTAGGTCTTGTTGGGTACTATCGCAAGTATATACCAGAATTTTCGGTAGTTGCTGCGCCTTTATCCGACCTGTTAAAAGGGAAGTCCAAGAAAGGAACTGTAATATGGAATAATAACTGCGAAAAGGCATTCATAGAATTAAAGAACACTTTAATAAAGAAGCCTGTACTTTACAGTCCAGACTTTCAAAAACAATTTATCATTCAATGTGATGCCTCAAACTTAGGAATAGGTGTAGTTTTATCTCAGAGAGATCAAAATGAAAATGAACACCCTATCCTATTTCTGAGTAAAAAATTTTCGAAATCTGAGAAAAATTATAGCACTATAGAAAAGGAATGTGCAGCAATAATTTTTGCTGTTACTAAATTAAAATATTATTTAGATGGTCAGTATAAATTTATTATCGAAACTGATCATAACCCTTTAGTTTGGTTAAAACATCATACAGGATCTAATCCCAGACTTTTAAGGTGGGCCTTGGTGCTTCAAAGCCTAAATTTTGATATTGTTCACAGAAAGGGCAAATTACATCAGAATGCCGATAGTCTCAGTAGAATGCTGAATAACCAAACTTAATTATTTTCTTTTTTTTCTCAGATATTAAATTAAATTTTTTTTTAATACAAATTTCAATTGTTGTTACATGTGTACATAAAAAAAAAAATGTTTTTTATAGTAAAATGTGTCTATTTGTAAGTTTAGTTAAGATTGAAAATTCTGTTGTGTTAGATAATTATTTTGTGCTATTTTGATATAATTTTATTTTATATTTAATATTATATAATTCCATATAATTTTGTGTTTCAGCCAGAGTCCGATTGATCAGGGCTATCTGTAATACTAAATTTTGCTCTTTGTTGTTTGTGTGTGTTTTTTTTTCTTTTTTATTTGCAGGTTGATTTCCTTAGAATGAGAAAAAGAAAAAGAAAAAAAACCCCGGGGAAGGAAGGAATAATTTAGTCTGTAATGTCTCATCGTCAGCACTTGAGATTTGAAGAGCCTCTTATGGAGAGGGTGAGTAACGAGATGGTTGGCGCCAGAAGTGGTCTGAAGAAGCTGCGATTTTCTCTTTGTTTTGGAGTGGCTTTCCATCGGCACTTCGATTTCGAGATCCTATTTTTAATTTTAATTTCAGAGAGACTCTGATTGTACGCGAAGCAGGCGAGTGAGATGGTCGCGAACCCAAACATGGCTCCTTGTAAATTTTGTTCAATTTTTTAATTAAATGTGTATGTTTCAAAATTGGAGTCATTTATTTGTTTGTTTGTTTCATAACAGTGTTAACAATATATTTGGTATTAGAAACGTTTAATATCTAGTCTTAATTCTTCAGACAGAAGAATCGTAATTTATTTAGTATTTATATGGCAATGAAAATTTAAAGTATCAAATCTACTGGAAAATTCTGGCCGTTGATCGATGATGGTGTTGTTAAAAACCATTTTAGAGCAAAATCTTTTTCTGAAAACATCGGAAATCGCAGTAAGCTTTATTTAGCAACAAGCTATTTCGGACTCTATTCAGAATATAGAGGATTAGCTTTACATTTTCAAAATGAGTGCCACGTGAACTAAGTCAAAAAAATTATGATGATCGAGTCGTCATAGGTTCATCTCTTGTTCGGAACAAAATCGAGCCCTTCTTAAACCGGAAGACAACTGGGGATGAAAAGTGGATTACCTACGAAAACATTTTCAGGAAAAGGGTATATTGTGCGGAAAGAAATTAGCCTTTAAAACTCTAAAACAGATTTGACTCTGAATGAGGGAATGTTGTATATATAGTGGGACATTTGAAGACCAATACTTTATATGCATTAAAAATTAAGCGTAAAGTTGAATTCAGAAAAGTATTGTCGCCAACTGGATAATGTAAAGGGAGTGGTCCAATAAGAGAGACCTGCAATGTTCTAAGAAAGAGGCCAAGAAAAGAGTTCGTCAAAAATTGCAGAAATAGGCTGAGAAATTTTGTCCCATATACCCTGTTCTCCGAACTTACCACCGCCGAGCTGGCAGCCGAATGGTTAGCGCTCTTGCCTTCGGTTCAACAGTTCGTGGGTTCGAATCCCACCTTGGGCATGGATGTTTGTAGTGGTTCGGAATCCACTTTAAACCGTAAGTCCCGGTCTAATTAGCCCTCGTGTGCAAAAAATGACCGTTGAGCGACAAACAAACCAACCGAACTTACCACCCTCCAAATATACTTGTTTTTGCAGGCTGATAATTCAAAAGTGAAGAAGCTATTTATCAAGCACTGTTTCAATTTTCGCATGAGAAAATGAAACATTTAAAAAAAATGGGGTTTACAAATTACTCTCTACTGGCAAGAAATCATTAATAATAATGGCAATCATATTATTTCATAAAGTTTATTGGCGTTACGAAATATTACTATTTTGTTCTATTCCAGCAAATACAAAACTTTCCGGTAGAAGACCTAATATTAATCAGCGTTGTTCCATAATAACGCAACTATTTAAAGCGTTCATTAGCCATTTGCTCTACGGTGACGATTAAGATTGACGCGGACCTGTTGGCAGTGATAATTTTCGCTTGCAATTAGTATCCGTTTTTAAATTTGTTTGCCACGTAAAGAATATATTTTATTTTAAATTTGTTTGTGTTAAACAAAAAATACAATATTTCATAATGGTTTTTAATATGTAAAAATAGAACGTATTTTTTGTGGATTTTTAATTAGTATTTTATTTGGTAAATTGCATGAGATTTTAAATTTTTGATATGATGTATTTGCTTAGTTTTTTTTATTCTATTATAGTTTTAGCACAATAAAAGAAGTACATTTATTTGTATATTTATGTTTAACTCAATTTTTATGGAACTAGTTTTTTAATCAATGAGTAACAGTAGCAATCATAATGTTTAAAATTTGAATACTTAATCACATAAGTAATGAAGATCCTAAACCAACATATTTTCTTGCATAAAGAATTAAAAATTTTATTGTTTATATCAATTATTTTGTTGTTATATCATTAACATTAAAAATATCTTAGTAGAAACTTAACTACTTAAAATTAAGAGTGTTTTATCAATGTGTCAGAGTAAAAGGACAGTGTGGTCTATATATGCTAAATCTCAACGTAATCTATTTTGAAATAAATTGATGATGCATAACACAATGTCCAGCTGTAAGCTATTGTTATATGTTTAAAAAATGTAATTTCTTCTCTGTTAACCCTTGAGCATTTTATTTCTATAAATGGCTCTTTAACAATGTATATCTCTTGTTTATATGAAATACAGCAGATTAATACGCACGAGTCCGTTACCGTGGCCCAGTGGTAGAGCAACACTCTTCAGAAATAAAGTTCCCGGGTTCGATCGCTCCTCTGTTGAGCAACAAGGGAGGGGTGTTGCATTTCTATTTACTGCTATCAGGAATTGCATCTTTTTCAACTTCTTTAACCCTTTGGATGCACATTTATACGAATAATTTTTTGCATTTGGAGCACATTTAATTTTTTGGGGTAGAGTCATTTGTAAGAACAGCCTATTTTATGCCATTATTAGAATTTATTGGCTCCCACCTTTTGTTTCTTTTTTTTCCAAAGCCTTTTTCATCACTTGTCTGGCATATCTATTTGTCTCTTCCACTATGCTATTCCAAAAATCTTCATTGAGGACTTCATTCAAAACATCCAAAGGTTTAGGATTAGCACCTAGCCTTCGCAGACACAAAGGATTTATTCCAGGCACTTCACGAAACCGTTTTACATGAGGTACATTGTCTTTTTCTTCCCAAATCCATGGATCTCATTTCTCAGGAGAAGATTCACTATCACTGCTTGATAAGTATCTTGTACGTCTTTTGCATCTTGGTTTTATCTCACTATCATCACCACTATCATCGTTACTTTAGAAATAAACAAGAATGAACATGTTAAATAGTGTCTCATTTTCAACGACGTATCAGAACGTCATGTGCGACTTTGGTCAAATGAATGCATGACGTTCTGATACGTCGAATGCGGTCAAAGGGTTAAAAGCTTTGTTACTTACATCTGTTGGAGTGGTATTTGGGTTTCCTCACTAGTGAATGCGCCTTACTAACTATAAAAACTGCCTTAAAGCCTCTCACATGGGGAAAATAAGAATCCCACGTAACGCGTTCCTAGGCCATAGGGTTGCCCTTTACCCGTTGTTAAAGTATGTATGTTAATGTGAGTACTGAAATGAAAGCAAGTGGGGGAAATGCTCGATTCTGCTAAGATACTATTACTTTTTGCTCTTACAATTTTCTATTTAATATTCAATAAAAAAAGGAACAGATATTCGATCATAAGTATATTATCTTTTTGTAAAGCAATGTTTTAATGTTTGTTTACTCGACCATTAGAAAACTGGATTCAGATGATTTTGAAATTACACATTTTCGTTATATTTAATGAATAAATTTATAGGAAAAAATTGTACTTTGTTAAAATATTTATCAAAATAAAGTGTTCATGCCAAAATTTCATTATTAATTAGCAAATTATTGGTATTATGATATAAATACAATTATATACTGGTTAATATTACAAAAATTACTAGCGCCAGCCAATTTAAGAAAAAGTTAACAATCTCAATATTATATTATTTAAAAATGAGTTGAAATCTCTTGTGAATCAGAAATTAGATCAGCTTAGTAAGCTTAAATGCAACTACAATTTTGATTTTAGTTAAACTTTAAGAATTCAAATTTGTTTCTAGTTACTTTCGTAATTACTAAATTTTATATTTTAATTTGTGTCGTTGTTTTCTTATATTTTAATTTTACAATATTTTCTTTCAGTTGCAAAGTTTTAAATTTAGAAGGTAATTAATTTTTCTTAAGACAATAGGACAGATAATGTGCATTAGTATTGAGCTAGATTATTTAACACTAAGTTTACCTGGACATTACTATACACCTATTTCTAAAAAGAGCCGTGTCTATTTGAGTTATAAACCTATATTTAAATAAAAAAATATCCATTTATGAAACAATTAAATACTTGCTATAAAATGGAAATGTAGATTTATATCTATATTTCAGTTTTTATTTTTCAATAATGATTTACTTCAGTATTCTACATATTCTTTCCGTGCATCTTTTATAAAAATAGTTAATCTGATATTGCAGGATACTGTATTCTGCAATATAAGATTATTTCATTTGAGATAACTGCACCAACTGTCTCTTATTTATATACATTAAGTAATTTGCACCGGCAAAACTAATTTACTGATATGTATATACAAGGTAAACAAAAAAGCTCTTGCTTTTAACGTTGATATTGAATTAAGTGAGAATAAGTATGCAAATTAGTGTAAGACGGGGTTGAGACACCGGTCAATTGGAGAGTAGGAATATCAGTCAATATAAAAACAGGTCCACGGCGCACATTCATCGATCGTAATTCGCATAGTAGTGAAGAGAAATAGGCATGTCGAAAGAACTCGTTCTCTGTGTTTCCTTTAAAGTGGGCTTATCAGCTACTGCATCAAGTCGCAGAATATGTAAAGCGTTTGCCAATAGTTGCTGTGAATGAACGTACGGCAAGGCATTGGTTTAAAAAAATTCAGATCGGGAGATTTCTCCCTCTGTGTTGAAGCTCGCCCGGCCACTGGCCTTGGATGATGAAGCCCTGCAGGTGGCCATTGAGGAGGACAGTAGTCAAACGTGTGGTGAACTTGCCAGACAATATAACGTTTCAGGTTAAACTTCAGCTTCCCCACTTAGCTGAGATATACAGGCTGAGGAAGTGGGTTCCTCACATGCTGTTGGAAGTCCATAAGCAACAATGAGTAGCAACCTATTTATCGTTGTTTTGTCACCACCGTAGTGCATTCGTATTCAATCGAGTGCTGACCAGTGATGAGAAATAAGTCCCCTATGACATTCAAAATCGTTCTAAATATCAGTTGTCACCGCAGGATACTGTCAGAACAGCGCAATGTGTTTGGTGGACTAGTCGTGAAGTAGGGCACTATGAGCTACTACCAACAAGCCAAACGGTCACTGGGGACCTGTACTCGCACCAACTAGAACATGTGCTACAGGCATTGCACTGATTAATCGCAAGGACGTACTGTTCTTGGCGCGAGGCAGCAGGTGACCAGGAACACTTTACAGCCACTTGGTTGGGAGACTTTGTGCCATCCTCCTTACTCATTTGACCTCGCACCATCAAATTACCACCTCTTCAATTCCCTGGACAATCATCTTTGTGGAAAACTCTTCACCAATCCAATGAAACAGACTTGCGCAGAACACTCACGGACTTTGCGTCCAAATCCTCCAGATTTACGCCGAGCTGGCAGCCGAATGGTTAGCGCTTTTGCCTTCGGTTCAACAGTTCGTGGGTTCGAATCCCACCTTGGGCATGGATGTTTGTAGTGGTTCGGAATCCACTTTAAACCGTAGATCCCGGTCTAATTAGCCCTCGTGTGCAAAAAATGACCGTTGAGCGACAAACAAACCTCCAGATTTACCACACAACTTGAGACACGTTGGCAGAAGGTGCTGGATGCCAACGGTGATTATTTCGAGGACTAACAATAGGCTACACTTCCTATACGCCACGCTTTTAATGCATTCGTCTTTCAAGACGAAGCGAATTGCATGTACCTTTAAATTAATGTAAATAACATTATTATACCAAATCAGTTTTCTGCTGAAATTTGAGCACAAGGTTTTTACTATAAAAGCTTCTGGTCCGAAAAGTTGGCATCTGATATTGTTGACTTGGTCCATTAGAGAGTTTTATGATTGAATATACTTAGTACCTAGAACTTTTAATAAAACAATTTGTTCATTAGTGGAAATACAACAGAAAATAACTGTAAAACCATTAGAGATCAGTTTGCACAAAACAAATTTCAATACTCATTTTATTTCTCCTGTAAGTAAAAAATTCTATATTTAGTTATTAAAATCTTCCTTTCCTTTTCATTTCTAGTTATGAAAATGTTAACTGTGAAACAATTTCAATTGAATAAATTATAAAAAAATTATTACCTAAAAGAATTATTGCAATTTATACCTAAAAAAGTTAAAAATATTTTTCAATTTTGGAAAATTTTAAATACTTAAACGAAAACATGCTTTTCAAATTCCAAATTTTCAGCAATAAAAATATCCCTAAAATAAAATTAAGCAATTTAATTGGATAATAAATTTATTTTAAAGAAAATTCTTTCCTATTATATATATATTTTTGTCCTATAGGACATAAATAAATCATTCACAATTGTTATTGTTATCAAGTTCATTGAAAATACATGCTAAAAAAAGCAAGAAGCCCGGATGTGAAGCTTTGTAAATAATATACTTGATTTTGTTAAATAAAGTAATATAATGAATATAAGTTTTTATAATTTAAATAAAAGGATAAATATTTTTTGTTTTCTTGTTTATTTTTCCTCCTGCAGAATAATCTCCACACATTACTGCACTTCTTTATTTATCAGTAAGATTCAAGATCTGTATTTTGGTTAATAAATATGTGCATTTTACCAAAACTCGTTTCTATTATTAATTAACTAGTTTTCCAAGACAACAATATATATATATATATATATATATATATATATATATATATATATATATATATATATATATATAATTTTATTATTGAAATAAGAATGCGAATTAGTTAAGCATCTATGTATTTATTAAAAGTCAAAAATATAATTATCAAAATTGTGAAAATATTTTAATTAAAAATGTACAGTTTGTCTCTATAAATTAAAGAAAAAAGTAAAAGAAATATTTTTAAAAACAGTGGGGTTTTAATCAATTTTTAACATGCATTTCTTTTACAGAATTACGAGCTTCTCTGTTAATGCTTCAATGTGTGTGCAATTTTGCTGAAGTAACATAGAGTAAGTCACTTTGGATTTCTTTGCACTGATTATTTTATTTGTGAAGGTTTAAGAAATTAAATTTTTTCTGACGTAAATTAATACAAGCACTATTGAAGTGATGAAAAGTATTTAAAACTATTGATTTTATAAATATTTTAAGGCATGATAAATATTTTTTTTCTGTGAAATTTTTTTGAACTTAGTAAATTTCAGTTAATTCTAATTTTTATAATATTAAACTGTTAATAGATACGTTTCCATAGTTTATTTTGTTTTAATGTAGAAATTATGTTTGGCTTCATATTTTCTTTCTTACTTTTTATCAAGAGGCTGGAATTAAATTTTCCACTAAATTTTCTTTATAAAAAATAGCATACCAAGATCATTAAAATATATTGACTTATTCCTTATGGAAGCATCTTTAGAGAACCTTTAGAATTCAAACTGATGCAGTTTCTATAAAATTTTCAAGGAATTTCTCTTTTTTCTGTGAGTTTCTGGAAATTAAGTTTCCTTACTGAATCTAATTTTCGTAAAAATCTAAGATAATAATGACGTGTGAAGAAATCGACTGGTGTTTTATTCATTAAAAAGTACTAGCAGTAAGTAAAAATATGTTTGTTCTATTTCCAAATCTGGACTTAAAATGTAAATAATTTAACAGCAAAAAACTTAAAATGTCGATGGTAGTATTTGAAATAATTTCGTTGTTAGTTTATTAAAGCACTGACAGCCTTTGTTATTCATCTTCCAAAAATTTGTGTGTCATTGAAATTTAATGTGGTTTATTAAAATATACATTTAATTTTATTTTAATAAAATTCAAGAATTATGAACAATGTAATTATAAGTCTTCAAAAATATTTTAAATGCTTATAAAAGTTTTCATATGCTAAAAGAACCAAATTATAAAATGACAAACTTTTTTATTCGTAAATTCATAGCCAACTTTTCACTTTTCTGAATTAACCATTCTGAATTAGGTTTAAATAAAATTAAATTCAAATATTTTTTTACTTGATTGTTTTCATTCAACAGTTTCCTTTTAAAATTTGAGAAGTCAAAATGAAAAGTATTTTCAAAATAAAAATACAAAGAAAAGGAATTATTGAAATAAATATGTATGCTAATTCTACCTGGGGCCTGAGCAGCTACCAGGCGCGTCGGTAGGTGGTGGATCACCGAACGTCCTGTAGGAATGACAGGATAGCCTTGAATATAGAATCAGCTCCCGTAAACCCTGGTGTTATGCGATCCGTGCCTAGGGCTAATTGGCACCACGGTATTGGTGTCTTAACGGAGCCTCTAGTTGCCTGGCAAACTTCTAGAGTAATTTGCCTTGCCCAGTATCTCAGGCAATGCTGGGTGGACTTATATTACCTGAGCTTATAAATTGTTATCTTGTGGCTGAAAAGACACAAGAAATAACAAACCTTTCTGCATCTGCAGGTGATGCCTCTGAAGTAGACCTTGCTGAAAAAGACAAGGGAACTCAGAGGCAATCTTGTAAAGTGGCAGTAATGAATCCTTCACTTGAGGTAGAAATGACCTCCAAACCATCTTCTGGTGAAAGTTAGGAAGCTATCCCTAGTATGACTGACTCTCTGACCAGGTGGGACTGTTTCAGCAAGACCCCATCTGCTGGAAATGTCATACGCAAGAGGAAACGGCAGAGCATATCATTTATGAATGCGAGGCTCTTGCCCTCGATAGATTAACCTCTTTAGGCATCATCCATATTAGAGAGTTACATCTAGACTCCATTAAGGGTTATCGGACTTTATGAATAAAGTGGGTGACCCGAGCAACTGGAACTAGGAAACATTGGGTTTGGAGTTAATGGTACAAAATGCTGATAAAAGCAGAGGTACCCAATGACATGCAAACCCAATTCTAAGAAGAAGAAGAATGTTAATTCTATGGAAATAAGATGCACTAGTGAATATTTTCCCATCATAAACTTCAAAGTAGCTTTATATTTATTGAATGATGAATTAAAATCCAACCAAAGTGTAAAATTTTACTTACTCAAGAAACACTAATAAAATTTTTCAAAGAACTAACGAAGCATACTGTATATTCCTATTGCTAAATTTAAATTTTGACCACACACTGAAGACCTGCTTATAAAAAATATTTCAATATTAACTTCGTAAATTCCCATAGAGAACATTCCATAGAGAGTGGGACGTATATTCCCGTGTCGAAAGGAAGGAAACCCAAAACGCTTCTGCGCATCTGCCCTAATTATTTTTTTCGTTTAAAATAAATAAATTTTGTCTTTCTTTGTTCAATCGTGGGGATCGAACTTGAGACAATTTATTCCAAAGAGTAATGTCCTACTTGACCACAGTGAAATTTAATGAATTTTTTAAAGCTATTAAATAAATAAAAATTTGTAACAAAAAAATTACATTTATAATTATCTCTCTAAATAAAACTATTATTCTCTTTCCAAGCCGAAATTTTGTTTGAAATTGAATCAAAAACAACTGCATGGAATGGAATGAACATTACATCCTTCTTTATCTTTGGCTAATTTAAAAGCAATTTCATTTTGAAAGTTTGAATTTGGTTGTTAGAATTTATTCAAAACTTAGTTAATGCTAGTTTGAACTCTCTCTTTGGAACTGCTTACATTGAGATTTGATTTATTTAAGAGGTGGAATTATTACTCGGTAGAAATACTTCAATTTTCCTAAAGGAAGATATGTGTGGTTCTTTTTCCACATTTTAAAAATTGTCATCTCCGTATATTTGTTGACGTTAAAAAAAATATTTACGGAACGTCACATCCCTTTCATTCTGTGTAACAAAGAAATTTTTCTATAAAAATCGAGATGTCTTTTCCTCATTCTGAAAATATAGTTATTATAAACTATAGGAAACGTGTATTGTTTATACTATTACAGCGTCAACAGTAAAAAGAATAAATAATGCAAGTGAAAACAAATACAATTTCATTATTAAAGCGTCTTAACTAAAAGGAATTCTGATCCGCTCAATGTTCTGTTTTAACATATCTTTATTCCAAACCTGAATCCTTAAGGAAAAACGTATTTGTGAACAACACTAGGTAAATAAAAACGGTAATTTTTAATCGTAATTTTAGAACCAAAATTTACCTTTTTTACTGGAAAATACTTACCCAAATAAAACCGAGTAGGAGAAATAGGATTTAAAAACTTCGTTTCAAGAGTTCATGGGTTCGTTTTCCACCGTGGACTACAGGGTCTGTAACGGATCTGAATGCTTGTTGAATTGTGGGTCTAGAACTATTTAAATATTGTGTGTAAAGCGCAATCTTTCAAGGACAACTAAACACAAACATCACATCAAAAGCTTGCAATAGAGGCATGCTAGTTATGCGAATAAATAATTAATTTTACTCTAAACTTTTTCTTGTCATCCATGAAAAACAAATTTGCTTGGGGAAATATTATAGAAAAGATTCCAAAAAATATGGAAGAATAATTTTAAAATTTAAATAATATTCTTGAAATTGAAATTATATATATAATTACATTTTACCTATCAATGCCTCCTTGTCGTTGACATGTACAACTTATCGGAATTAACTATACCTGTTCTATCTGCGCTAAACATTTTTAAAATAAACATTATTTTAATAACAAAATATTACTTGATATGAGGTTCAATATTAAAGAATTACATATTTAATTCCATTCAAAGAATACTCCCAGCGAAACTTAAAATATTCATTTGAAAATTCTTTTGGAAATCTTTTTCCCATGTAATAAATAAGAATATTCTTCAAATTCACAATAAAAACCCTATCATAAATATCAATCTTTTATGTGTATGATTGGTTGAAATATTACAATATTTCCT